>VDFB02340306.1:161896-202257 GCA_007258455.2 Sequoia sempervirens
TCTTTTTCTTCTTCTTCTTTCTTCTCTTTTTCTCCTTTGTCATCCAAGTCATCTAATTTATTTTCAATGTGTCTTTCAAGACTTCTTTGAACATCTTCATCTACTTTCACATTCGCACTTTCAACAATCCTGTTCAATCTCTTGTTGTAACACTAGTACACTTTGCTTCTTGTAGAGTAACCCAGAAATATGCTTTCATTAGCTCTGTTGTTGAACTTTCCAAGATTGTCCTCATCTCTTCAGATGTAGTATTTGCTTCCAAAATTTTTGAAGTACTTTACTGTGGGAGCTCTTCCATGCCATAGCTCATATGATGTCTTTCCATACTTCCTCTGGAACAATACTTTGTTAAGAGTGTATACTATTGTATTGCTTCTAACTAGTAGATCTGTGGTAAACTCGCTTCCATGATCATTGTTCTAGTTGCTTCCTGAATTGTCTAGTTCATTCTTTCTACTACACCATTCTATTGAGGTGTTCTAGGGGAAAATAGTTGTCTTTTAATGCCATGTTCTTCACAGTATTTGTTGAATTCATTAGAAGTAATTTCTCCTCCTCTATCAGATCTTAAACACTTGATTTTTCTGTCAACTTCATTCTCAACTCTTGCCTTGAAAATCTTGAACTTTTCAAACGCCTCTGATTTTTCTCTCAAAAATGCAACCCAAGTAAATCTAGAATGATCATCTATTAAAAGCATGAAATATCTCACCTTGTAAGCTCCTTGTTTTGGTCGGACCACATAGGTCAGTATATACAAGGTCCAACAAACCAGTAGATGATTCTTCTTTTCTCTAGAATGTTTCTTTGGTCTGCTTTCCTTCTTGACATCCTTTGCAGATGGAATTGTCTGGTTTGGTCAGTCTTGGAAAATCTCTAACTGCTCTTGATGAACTTATCCTTACCAAATTGTTGAAATTGATGTGACACATCCTTCAGTGCCAAAGCCAACTGTCATTGGACTAAGATACTAAGCATATTTTTGTAGCTCCTCCCAGCTAATACATATTCCCACTTGTTCTTTTTCTAGCTGCAATGACGGTTTTCAATCTCTTTCGGATTTCACAACCATCATCCTGAAACACCACATTATAGCCATTTTCACACATTTGTCCAACATTCAGAAGATTATGATATAATCCCTTCACATAGCAAACATTGTCAGTGTTATGTTTTCCATCAAAGGTAATAGAACTGATTCTAACAATATGTGATGTTTTATCATCACCAAATTTGACAGAACCTCCATCATATTTCTCAAGCTTCACAAACTTGCTTTTATCACCGGCCATGTGATTCGAACATCCACTATCAATCAGCCATTCATCTCTATTTCTTTTAACAAACAATGCAGCTTCAATGCTATCATTAGATTTCAGACAAATATTAGAGATATCAAATCTAGGTTCTTCCTTTTCCACCAAAAACAAACAGTCCTCGTGATTTGATTCATCATCTAAAATTTCAGCATTCTCATTGACATAGTAGGCCTTCTTATTGATCTTAAACTTTTGTCTTGATCCTCTTTTTGGACACTTAGTTGCTAAATGACCAATCTTTCCACATCTAAAGCATTTAAGAGGTAACATACCTTTGTACTTGTCGGTACCTTTCTTTAGTTTCCTTGTGAAGTTTGCTTCAAACTCTTCTAAACTTTCATCATCCAGATCCTCTTCTATTTTTGTGGCTTTGAAGGTTGTTTCAGATTTCTCCTTTTCTTTTCCAAATTTCCTCATCTCAAAAGCAGTTAAAGTGCTAAATAGTTGCTCTCTGGTGAATTTCTCCGGATCATAAACTTCCTCAATAGCTGAGATCTTATCACTGTAACTCTCTGGTAAGGTCATCATAATCTTCTCCATTACATCTTCATCTGTCAGAGTACCTCCTTGATTTTTGACTTCATTTACTACACTGTCAACCCTCTGAAAGTAGCTTTCTATGTCCTCACTTTCTTCCATCCTCAAGTTCTCATATATGCGCTTAGCTGTTAATTTCTTTGACTCTATCATTTCCTTCATAGATTTCTTTTAACTTTTCCCAAACTTCATAAGCAGTGCCCAATGAAATAACTTTTTGTTAACTCAATCTTAGACAAATCACTAAAGATTGCATACCCTACCTTCTCATTCTCTTCATAGGCTGAAATCTCATTTGCAGTAGAAACACCTTTTGATGGTTCAACATATTTTGTCTCAACAGCTTTCCAAACTTATAGCCTAGAGAAATTAGGTAACCTCTCATCTGCACTTTCCAAAAACTATAGTTGGATCCATCAAATACAGGAATTGTAGTTTGTATGTAATCGGATCTACACCAAGTGGTTAAGCTCTTCTTCGAGGAACCAAAGCTTTGATACCAATTGTTGAACAGTCTGGATAACTAAGAGGGGGGGTGAATCAATTATTATAAAACAATTTTCTTGACTTTAATTAATTTAGATCAAAACTTAACTCATTCTAATATTAATGAACATGAAAGCACAAAACAACACCATGCACAATAAAAACCATAATTTATGTGGAAACCCAAGAAGGGAAAAACCATGGAGAATAATAATTCTCAATTATAAAGCACCAGTTAAGGTGATTTTTACAACGGCTCACTATCAAGTTGCTCACTGCCAGTTGGGCTCACTGCCCGGCTATTATAGCCAAAGATACAAAAAGGGCTCACTACCAAAAGAGAAAGGCTCGCTCCCTACAGAAAATGGCTCACTGCCAACAGAAGAATGATGAAAGGAAATCCACCACTGAAAGAACTATCACCAACAACACCGGATAGAATCTCACTGTTTGTTGCCTCCGGTCATACACTTTTGCACACTTCACAATGTCCGGATATTCAGATTCCCATTCATCACACTTGCTTGCATCGAACAAAAACATCTTATACTTATACTAGTCATTCCAAGCCTTCATAATCTCTCAAGTCAGCCAAACATAATTTTATAATTCCCAAGTTGGCCAAGCACAATTTGAAATTGGTCACCACAAAAACATTCCCGTGGTGGAGAGGAATGAAACGTGGACCAAACATAGCCTCTTCGCTCAAATCAACACGCTGCATGATATCTGAAATAAGATATACACGTTACAATACAAATCATGTGTCGAAGCACATTAACCAATTGCCAGATCAGTCCGAACTCAAAAGAATGAATCTTATTGTGTTACAATAGGAATGGGGCTAGGATAGATACAACCCAGAATAGATCTTTACAGCATGACATGCAGAACTAGGCCAATCCAGATCACCAAGGCACCAAAACAAAACTTCAGTCAAACAACCAAGATATGTTGACTTCAATGACAACAAGCAATCAGCATCATCTCAACACATTCCAACAGCAATAGGACTTAAATTTATAGTTTTACCCTATTATCCAATTCGTGTTTCACCTTCTAATTCAATTGGAGGTTATCATCCTTCTTCTATGTTTGGTACTAAATGCATTGTCATATCTTGGGAAAGTACTTGATTCATTAAATCATATCAATTCATCCCATGTTGAATGGTGAAAATGATCTTGGGATTTGTGGATTATGGCCCATAAGGTAACTTCGCATAGGATTATGTAATAATTTTGTTGTAACTGGATTGGTATCAAATTTACCTAATACTGATGTCCTCGATCTTTATGAGTGTGGGTTTACTTTGATCAAGGAGGAACTTAGGAAAAGACTCTTGGAAGAAATGATCTACTCTAGATGTTAAATATAGAAGTGAATATGCCAATTTGTAGGTTACATGCATTGCCATTGTTTCTAAGTGGCAAGTTATGTACCCTTATGTTCTATACTTAGGTTTAATACTTGGTTCAATGTTGGTGGTGAGGTGGATCCATTGGAGAGATTTATTCCTTTATGTCCATTTCTTAAAGTGTTATCATGGAATCTAGCAATGCTCGATTCATGGATAACCCCCCTACGAAACTTGTTTGTTTCCTAGGTTCGTGAAGTTCAAGCACGCAAAATGAGGTGATTTTCAATCCACCTCAAAGTGCATTCCAAAGCCTCAAACAATCAGTTTGAGCATCCCCCTATGTTCGCCTCGCAAAGACCTTCGAAACGAGCTCCTTCGCGAAGTCTCACTGATCATACTTAGTTAAATTGTGAAAGATGCAGTTGTGCCAAAAAAGTGTGCTCTAACTCATCCAAATTTTTGGCTAAGTGTTGAAAGTGCAGGGGCGCCAAAAATCAGCGACCCTACATAAAAAGTCATTTTCCAAAAATGTGTAGAAGCGCTAAAAAAAGTGTGCTCTTACACATTGTTGCCTAACTCATCTAGATTTTTGGCTAAGTGTTGAAAGTGCAGGGGCACCAAAAATCAGCGACCCTGCATAAAAAGTGATTTTCCAAAAATGTGTAGAAGCGCTAAAAAAGTGTGCTCTTGCACTTTTCTTCCAGACTTAGCCAATTTTTGACTATGGCATTATTTTTAGCACCTTTGCACTTTTTCCAGACTTAGTCATTTTTTGTGCAATGGTGTTGAATTTTAGCACCTTTGCACTTTTCTTCCAGACTTGGCCAATTTTTTACTATGGCATTATTTTTAGCACCTTTGCACTTTTTCCAGACTTAGTCATTTTTTGTGCAATGGTGCTGAATTTTAGCACCTTTACACTTTTGGCAGTTTTTATCTTAGTCTCTTCAAACTTGCTTTATTTCCATTCCAGACCCCGTTTATTTGCTCCTGCATCGTTTTCCGTGCCTAGTTGCTCGTTTCACGCTTGCTCAACATCGTTTCTCGCTTCACGCTTCCCAATGCTACTTTTTCTGCTAAAGTCTATTAATTCACCATCCTTGCAGTTTCTCTCCAGATTTCATCAAGTGATCCTAAAGGTGACATCTTCTAATCTAGTGAACTATTCCAGATCTACAAAGAAGTCGTTATGTAGCAAGTTGAGGGTGACAGTTTTTTCCAAAGCCTCAATAGATATCATTTGCGATATACGGCTGACACTTGATAATCTCAAGACACATCTTCGCGGTTGCAAGAAAATCCATTCATTTGCTAGAGGGTCGATCACAAGAGCTCACACCCTTGTAGATTACACAGTCGGCCCAGATGATGCATTCATACAAGAGACCAAGAAGAAGTATGAAGACTCCGCGCCCAAAGCAAGGAACCATGAAGATTCTTGATCTCTGATGTTGAACATTTTGATGCTTTCCTCTATGCATCTTGTAAATAGTTTTTGACATCTTAAATGTCATTTTTTGAAAAGTAATTACACTAATTTTGAGATGTAATTTCTTGAAGACAAATTACATTTTGACTTTAGTCAAAGTTAGGCGAGATTTTTCGAAATTAGCTCACCTAACTTTCCTAGATTTACTCTTCCCTCTCTTTTATAAATATGAAGGATTTCTATTGTAAAGTTGATCCTTTAGTATTTTGCAACGAAGTGCTGCCCTTTTTGAAGCAGAATTGTGAAACTTTGTGTTCACGCTTTGTGAATGAAATTCGATCAATAAAGAAGAGGATTGCAAACCAGACTTTGCGTTGGATTCGATACTTTTATGAATTGATCTTATTTGGTGGTGATTAGCTTATGGAATCTGAAGGACTAAGTAATTCATGTAAACTTTGTGTTACATCCTTTATTTAGATTTTCATTTGTGTTTTGTTTATCTTTTGGATACTATTGTTGAATGATCTACAAGACTTTGTGCTTGTAATTATTCATGCTATTTGGATACTATTGTTGAATGATCTACAAGACTTTGTGCTTGTAATTATTCATGCTCTTTGGATACTATTGTTGAATGATCTACAAGACTTTGCGCTTGTAATTGTTCATGTTGTTCGAGGAATTGTTGTGTCTAAGAAGATTTTGTGCTTCTAACGTGACAAACAACACACTTTTCACAGATCCACCATTGAAAAAGCTACGGAACGACTTTGTGCCTTCGTGAGCTTTCCCTTTTATTTTACTAGTTTATTGTTAATCACTTCTGGTACCTCTACACTTTGCTTTGACAAGATAGAGGTATTGGCATTACTACTTGTTGATCGTTTTGAGTTATTGTGAATTAAGAACTTCCAACAGTGAAGCATTGTAAACATCTTCTCTGAAAAAAGAGAGAAGGATGAATGTAACACAACCCCCCCACTTCGTAAGTATTGTGCACATTTTGTAATTACTTGTTTGTTTTACTATCGCTTCTATCAGCAGCAAGAAGGGCGCCTCCCCTTTTTGAGAGGAGAGATTTATATCTCACATAGTTGTGGTTGAAGTCCTAGTTGTGTAATCTATCGAAAAGCTGATTACATAATTTTTACCCAACATAAAGGAGTCACCCCCTTCCATACTTTCCTCCTCATATCTTATTCTTTTGTTTGGGCCTTCTTTATCTTCATTTCTTGTCACTTGATTAGATGTTGCTTCAATGTTGTGGGCTTGGCTTCTTTTCTGTCTAGATCTATATCTAGGTTCCCAAGCTTCCTTGCACTTGTAACACAAGTTTTCCCTTGTAAGGCCTTTTTGGCCGCACTTGTCACTAGTTTCCATATATCTTTGCAATCAAAGAAAAGCCCCTTCCTCAATTCCTCTCAATCGTGATAAGAAAGGTATGGTTCCTTGCATTCTTCCTTCCCATGAAAGTGCTTAACCTTTGAGGTCATTTTCTTGGAGTGGTCCTTTTCCTTTGCTTGGGTGATGCCAACCTAATGGCTTTAAGGATTACTACTTGGAGTGTAGTTGGATCTAATGCACTTGGGTGGTCTTTGAAAATCCTTCTATAAACAAGTAGATGAGTCTTCTTTCCATGATTCCAAGTACCATGATGGACAACTTTGAAACTCAGCTACATAATCTTCAATGGGACCTTCTTGCCTAATCTTTGTTAACTCTTTGAATCATTTGTTGAGGTGCTTATGATCAAATCTCTCAATTAGTTTTTTAGTAGAGGCATCATAGGTTTTTGTGTTTTGGTGGTTTTGGGTGACCAATCCATGGTAGCGCCATTCATGGGCTACTCCTTCTAGGTGTAGTATGGAAAACTTAACAGCATCCTCTTCTACCATTGGGTTAAGAGATAGGCATGTATCAAGCTTTTAGATCCATGCTTTGGGATGTGATCTTACTTGACCCGTCAAAGTTTGGGAGAGTTAATTTTCCTACCCTATGTTGCAAGTTCCTATTAATTGGATTTCTTCTCCTACTTTGTGTATTCTTAGTCCTAGCCTCACAATATGCTTCAAATGGGATACTTCTTTTAACTTATGGATTGAGTTTAGCATATTCTTCAACAAGATAATCTCAATTAGGATTTTATGCATTTACTTCCTCTTCCTCCCTTGACTCTTCCCTAGTTAAGAAGGGAGGTCGAGTCATCCTAGGGGTAGATCTTGATGTGCTACCATTTTGAGATTGGCTTGGGGTGGTTTCCCTCCTATCTTCTTGGTGTGGCCTAAGAGAATTCATGGTATTATTTATATTTTGTAAGGCTTGGGTTGTTTGTCCATGAAGGTTCTAAATTCATTTTCCATTTGCTCATTTCTTGTGTGGTCTTGGGTGTGCTTGTTGTTTTGTGATATTCTCTTTTTCTCTCTAAGGCTCTCAAGGTTCTTTGGCTAACCATCAAATATTTTTGTCCTCAGGTTGCCAGAATCATGCTCTGATACCACTTGTAATGTCCCCTAATTGGACATGCCCTAAATTTTCCCTAATTCCTTAATTTAAAGAAGCAAATGGGTCAGAGAATATCTTTCACCTAATTGAAGCTCTACACACAGATTAGAACCATTTACCACAATCATACCAATTAGCATATTATAATCATTTACTACAATAATACTAATTAGCAAATTATCATAATTAAATATTAGTAAATTCATGGCCAATCATTAATTCAATCACAAGCATTTTAACATCCTTGGAGGGTTCAACCATAGGAGAGTATGGGAAAATGTGACTTGACGGGGTGCGTAGGACCCATCTTGCCAACCATTTCCCTCTCTCTATGATTTGGCCCCTTGTGCTAATTCACAATGATGGAGGGGTGAGATTACAACGAGTGCCCTAAAAATTCCATCTCTCCTAAGCCCAAGGTGTTGTATCATTGGTACCCCCTTGGCCTCCTTGGGACTACTTGGTCCCCCATCTTGAGGTGGCATACCTAGGAGAGTGCCCCATCATCGTTCCCCTCTTGTATTCTTAGTCTCCTCTATCATGGCTAAACATTCAAATCATATCACAATAGTAATGTGTCATTAGTATCTTGAATATCTAATTAAATAATCACAATCACTCATACTAAATTATGTTGCACCATATAATTGTAAATCAATTCTCATACCGCCAACTCAAGAAATCAGATTGTTTTTTATTTAGGTAAAAGTAGGTTTTGAAGGGACCCAAAACCCTTTACAACCAAAAACAAAGCTGCAAAAAGAACAACTTGTATCCATCCAAAAGCCAGCCCCCAAACAAGACCTGTCAAGATTTACATTTAGAACTACCCTTGTGGGAACGAAGAGTCATGTCAAAAGAAGGCCTAGAGAATTTAGCTTTCTTGCCCTTAACAGTAATCCAACCTTCCTCCTCTTGCGATGCCTTATCAAGCCAAGTCAGCTCACAATTTTCCTGAAGATGAATGCCTGTAGCCACAATCTTAGAGATTTCATCATTATTCCTTTGTGCAGGCAAAGACTTATTAGAAAAGCCACCAAAAATGATAGTCAGAGGACTATCACCAAAAATGGCAGTTTGAGACCCAATCTCATGCTCTTTAGGGGTTTCAACATGGCAATCTTGTACAACATCAACATCCCCACCATTTGAGACATTTGGAGGGGATACCTCAAGACCCTGTGATTCTGACGCAACCACCTCAGAAAAACTCTTGTGTTCAGATTTCTTCTCAACCGTATAATGTTGTTGAGAGAGCACCTTTCCACCATGTAGCCATCATAGCTTTTTTCTCAAATCCACATTGTGCAACAACATGAACTATTTTAAAACATCTACAATGGAAGGGAATTCCCTCATAGTCCAAAGATTGGACCCAAGACCCCGTAGAAGATTTAAGTAAAATCTCAGTAGGCAGCCCTTTTGAAACATCCATTTCAACCAGTATGCAGGCAAAGGTGGAATGAAAAATGTCAGAGGATTCATCATCCACCAACAAAAAATCACCAAGGACTTCACCCACTTCCTCCAAAAGAGGGTCAGTCCATAAGAGGAGGGGAAGATTAGGCAGCCGAACCCAAATCAGGATCTTATTGAAAGTTTTAGAAGCAGGGTTGAAATCAAAATGCCAAAGCTTAATCATCAACAAATATTTTTCCTCCCAGCTAAAAAAATTGTCACATAAAATTATATTTCTATCCTGAGCATTGTCAAACTTGGCAACAAAAAACCCCTTACCCATGGGGAAAATATGAACTTTACCAGAAATTAAAGGCTCCCATTCATTGGAGATCCAGGAACACAGCTGAGGGAGGCTAGGCCAAAAACCCCTAAATTGACAAATCACCCTACGAACGGAGAGCTCAGAAACATTCTCATCTATTTCCTCTACCGTCTCAGCTTTCAGATTCACTGAGATGGCATTGGCAATAGGGACAAACCCATCCATCAGCAGCCTCCCATGCTGGAATCTCGCAGCCGATGCCTTAGCCTTAGCCACATGGTTGCTACCCTTAACGCACCTCCCGCCAGATCCCGTCACGCAGGAGACTCCAATCTCTTTCACAACGATCTCATTCTTCCCATCTGAAGAGCAACCGCCACCCTAGACTCCACCACGACCGACAATGCCTGCACCATCTGCATGGAACACCTAGATAGGGTTTCCATTTGCTCGGGCCGCCTCACCGCCGACAAGAAATCAGATTGTTGCACAAATGTTAATTAATTGATTATTTCTGACTTAGAAGATGCAAACCTCTATCCCTTTTATTTGATCAGATGATCATTGACTTAATGTTCAGATGATACTAATTTTCAGACTGAGTCAACTTGCTCTCCAACCGATGCCTTCTCTACCTTGAATTGTTCACCCTTTCTACCACGATAGGGCAAAGGGTCATAACTTTTCAAGATGTGAATTCGCCAAGGGACATGACTCCTTGTTAGTGCCTTCTTAATTGTAGATGGGAATAATTAATTTGATTAATATTATTCCTTGTGAAATCACCCATTTATGAAGTCCGCCACCCTTATTATTATCTCGATTGTTGTTTTAAGAGGTGTCTTTTGGGTTTGAGCATTATTTAATTTAATCACATCCTTTCATTAAATAATCACTTTCTTTTATTTCTTCTCATTGTTGTCTTATGAGGGACGACTATGGTTTATAGCAATTTGGTTTTGCTTCAACCTGTGTTTGGATCTGAAATTTGTGGGGGCGTGAGAAATTGTGGGGGCATGAAACCAACTAGTCAAGTGCAAACTTCCTAAATAGACGAGAGTCTATAATAGCTTATAAGAACTAGAAGATTAAAAGCTAACAAACTACCTCTAAATCTAACATTTGGTAAGTAACAATGACTAAAGCTACATTTAAGGACTTTACAACTTTAATCCAAACAAAACAAAAAAAGAACAAGGAAAATTACCTGCGAGAACTATCACCCAAACAAAATAGAAAAAGAATATTCTTTACAAAATGAACAAATTATTTCTAAACATGTATTTATTTGTTAGAGCACAAAGTTATATGTACCTAAAAGGAACAAAATATATGAAAATTTATTATCCCTCCAAGTGTTGTTGCCCCAAAATTTGATCAAACTAACTTGCAAACACTAAAGCATATGCAATGTTAGGATGAGTGTAAGTAATTTAATAAACTACTAGATATTGTGGCATATTGGTTTGGGATAGTACATGTATTGTGTTTGTTGACAAAAGAATTGTGTGGTGAGGCAACCAATGGTTCGGTTTCAAAGGGTGTGTGAGTTGGCTTACATTATTCCATGCAAAACATTTTGAGTTATTACTTACGAATATTTCCTCCAAGAAAGTGTCTTTGCTTCCTTGTTGGGTCATCAATTGAAATTATCTATGGTTACAATTGCTTTATTTATCCCATTGATAAAAGCATTGCAATTAGATGTATGTACGGATAAGTGGCAATGATTTTCGGGACCTTCATTGAGCATTGCTTTTCTCTTGACATTTTGAGTACATGGGGTTGGCAATGCAATGTTCCCAATCATTCTCGAAAATTTAGGCAAAGCTTACCTGAAATGTCTGACAAAACCACGATTATACTTGTGGAGTTCATATTAAAAAGACAAAAAAATGAAGTTTTTCAATTAAGGTCACTCCCATTTGCAACCAACACTAAATTTGGAAATGAATTTAAGACAATTTGTAATAGTTGTGAATAGAGGAAAGAGGAGGAAATCAAATTGCATTAGTATTCCCAAGTAAGATACAATACCTAAGGCATTGTGTAAAAAATATTGTTGAACTTTTGAGATGCTTTTTTGCAATTTTTCTAGTTTGTTGTATATTTTTTTTGCAAATCAAAATGAGTAATAGGATGAGGTCATCAAATGATGAGTATAAAGGGGAAGAAGTAAATTAAGTAGGTATTGGGGTCTTCTAGGTGTGAATGTGTTGTAAGAGTCAAACAAGTAACCAAAATCATTTTGAATGTTCTTCTACCTTTGTCAAACCTTATGAAAAAATAACCTATACAAACCCCACAAAATTGTTATTACCATATCTGATTATTTTAAACAAAACTAAGTCAAAAATTCAAAGGGGAGTAAATATTGGTTGTGCCATATATGAAACACAAATATTAAAGGGAGCTACAATAGATTTTCTAACCATTTATTAAGCATAACTAGAAAGGAATTGGGGTTTGTGAAAAATAACTTTAGAAAAGAAGATTGAAATGTAAATAGGGAGGGTGAGACAAGAGCTTCTATAGAGTTGTACCTTTAGAATATGTGACATATCATTCTAATCTATTGTCTATTACTAAGATGTATGTTGTGAGAAAAATGTTATAATATAAAAGGAAAAGGAAGGCTATATGCTATATATGAAATATAATTTTAAGGTTGTTGACCATGAAAGCATGTAAGGAGGTTTGTGATGTTGTAGCAAAATTCTTTTATCCCCATGAAATTTGAGTTCATGTGGCATGTTCTTCATGCTTCAAAAATGTGTTGAAAATAATATAACATGAGTGGATCCTTATATGCCTTAGCTTGGAGAACACAAATTACATACCACCCATATTGATAGATAATATTTGAGAGTGAACATTTTGATGGAGAACAATAGGTAAAGATGAATAAGGACAAGTTATTCCATTACCATGGATGGATGGATTAGTAATAGATATTGGATACTCCTTACATAATTGTTACATGCTTAGTTGGCCCATATTTACTCAAAGTGAAATACATTAGGAAGATAGCTTGAGTGAACACAATGATGTTAAAATTTAGAGACATACAAATATTTAAATTCAACCACCACACTTCACTTGCACTCTTAAGGAATTCCTAAATTGAACGTAGATTAAATAGTCTTTCATTTTGGTAGAGGATGTTGGAGGTGTAGGAAGCTCTATAAGCCATAGTGGTTTACAATGAATAAAAAAAGTAAGTTGAGGCTAAGACAAAAGAAAGTAAGAAGCAAAAAGCCCTTGTTTTCTTCCCAAACCAATAATTATACTTGTAAACTTTGAAGATTGATTGATTAAAGGAAAAATCAGCCTTATTTTAGTCTCATTATGCTTGGTGGGCCATTGCGAGGTATAAAATTTAAGAATGTAATGTGTTTTTGTTTTTTTTGTGTTTGAATTTTAAACTTTTATATTTATATTTTTACCTTTGATTTTAATTTTGAAAAAAAAAACTTTCAAAAATATATAGATGGGACATTACCAGTTCCTTGATAATGGAGTTGTAGATTCCGTTGAGTTCTACAATTAAAAAGAGAGAGGTTCAATTAGCTTCCTAGATCAAAGTTTATGGCCTTTGGAAGGTCTTCCAAATTAGAAATATAAAAACAACTATGACACATAACAGAGTTGTAGGAGAGTTAAATTTGTCAACTAACTTATGCCACATCATAAGACATTTGAATTGAAATAATAGAGTAGTCAAGTTGGCAAGTGAATTATGACAAACTTATAGTAGGTGGAAGGAATATGTTATTTTTAGCCTATTGACTCATCTTGGGATTTGAGTATCAATTTTTTAACTAGGGACTTGGGCACCACAATTTCCTAATAACCATTTAATAGTTTTGTGTATTGTTTATCTTATTTATTGGATGCTTGAGATGGAGGTTTTCATAGTGAGTTTTGTAAGTAATGCTATGTTGTCATAATTATTCTAGATCTCTTGTTGGTGATACACCTGTAAAGGCTTAGACTCTATAAGTGTATTGTAATTTTTAATTATTGAATAACACATTGAATTGTTTTGGAGTGTGAAGTTTTTCTCATAAAAGGGTTTTTCCCACATGAATCACTATGTTATATATTTATTTTGTGTTTGTTTCCTTGTAATTGTATGATTAGTTTAATTTTTACACATGCTTCATAGATTAGTGTAGAAAATACATTCACATCTTTGCTTCCTTTCGTTTAGTATCAAAGCTAAGTCATTTGTAATTCTAGTTGTTGGGACAAGGGCTTTTTGTACTAATCTTGGATTGAGTGAGAGCTTGTGCAAAAAATCTTGTTGTAGAAAAATGGCAAGCTCATGTAGAGGATAGAAATGGAGAATTTTTTGGACGTAGATTTTTTGAAAATCAAGATGGATGATATGCTTGTGGAGAGAGATCTATGGGTTGTAGTATTTGGGTCTAAACCTACTACTATGGCACGTGAAGATTGGGACAAAATTGATAGAAAAACAAAATCTCTTTAGGCTTTGTTGGGTAGACTATGCATTATTGAATGTATATAAAAACAACCAATGCCACAATTATCTAGAAGTTGGGTGAAATTTATCAAGCTAAATCTTTGGTAAATAAACTTTTCTTGAGAAAGTTTTATATCATTAGGATAGAGAACGGTGGCTATGTAGTCAAGCACATGAATGCTTTTAACATGATTATTACTCAATTGCATTCCATTGGAGTAAATATGGAGGACCATTGCATTACTTTTTTATGTTATTTGCCAAATTAATGGAATCACTTGGTGGTGGCAATTGGGAGTAATATATCTTAAGTCAAAATAGATGAGGTAGTTGCATCATTACTTTTAAAGGAGATGTAGAAAAAACTTTTGAATTTGCTAAGGAGGCCTTAGCTATTTGTGGAAGACCAAAAGATAAAGGAAAAAAAGAAGGAAAAAAGAGGCAATTCTAGATCCAAATCTTGTGGGAGATCCAAATCTCTTGGAAGGACAAAAGCTAAATGTTAGAATTGTGGCAATCTTGGGCATTTCAAAAGAGACTACAAGAAGAAAAAGAAAAAGAATGATTTAGATGAGGGTGATGCCTCTCATAGTCTTGGCAATGCAGAAATAAGGTGTGTGGTTGATAGACTTTAGGACTTCTTTCCAAATGACCTCACATTGGGGTTGGTTTTCAAAGTATGAAGAATATAATGGTAAAAACGTGTATCTTGGAGATGACTCTCACTTGAAGATTGTTGATCATTGAAGAGTCTTGATATGACTCCCTAATGGGTGTACTACATATCTGTGGTTTTTATGGAATCTACTTTTAGTTAACAAGTTTAATGATGTGGGTATGCAAAAAAATTTCTCTAGTGGATGGTGTAGGGTGTTAGTGTAGTAACTCTATTTCAACTAGATGCATGCATAGTTTAGTGTGATAGTTCCCTTATTCATGTAGTGAAGAGATTTGTAAATTCTACATTCTCATCATTGAAACCAACAATAAAGAGGAGTGGTGCATCTACTTTTAATGGTCATTATTTATGGGTACCTAAGGGTGCTCTTGTTTTAGAGACCAATTTACATGAAAAGAACCAAAGAATGGGCTACATTGGTGAGAAGAGTCTAAGGACCTTGAAAAATAAAAATCTTTTAGATGGTTTGAATGATTGCACTCTAGTTTGATTTATGTGAGAATTATATATATGGTAAATAAAAGCACGTTCAATTTGATTAGAATTCTCACAAATCTTCTAGGGTACTAGATGTAATTCATTCTAATGTTTTTGGTCTTATAAATGTTTCTTTGATTTTAGAATTTTGTACTACACATCTTTCATAGATGACTACTCTAGAAGGGCATGAGTGTATTTCTTTAGAAGTAAATCTAAAAAGATTAGTTGTTTTAAAGATTTTAAGGACCATTTAGAAAATTAAATTGGTAAAAATATTATAGTTTTGAGAATAGTGGTTTTGAGTATTGATTCATAGATTTTGAAATATTCTATAAGGAGTATGGGATAGAGAGACATAAGGCAACTCCATATACCTCTGAGTAGAATGGAGTTGCAAAAATAATGAACATGATGTTGATGGAGAGGATTAGGAGTATGCTTGGTGAAGCTGAATTGGAACAAAAAATTTAGGCATAAGTAATTGCTATGGCTTGTTACATGATTAACATCCTCTCACTAAAGTGGGGGCTAAATGTAGTGTTGGAAAATGTACTCCATTTTCACACTATGTTTGCATCCTCTTAATTAATTGGACTTAATTAAGCCTCTAATTGACCCAATTATGTAATTAAAAGTGTAATTAATTTTGTTTTTTGAAAGGGGAACCTACATTAAACAATTACAAATATCAAATTACACATCTTGGAAAATGTGTTCTAGGTTTAAGGCCTAGGACCCATTCGCTGAAGGGAAAATGTGTCTTCCTTAAGTTTAGGACCCCATTTTTTAATATGTTTTGGCAACATTTTTATGATTCAAATTCAAATTTCAATTGTGGGCCTTTGATGTTTAATTGTCAAAAAATTAGAAAATTACCTATAAATACAAGGTATTTTTATCAATTCAAATCTAAGTTGCATAATTCAAATTTCACAAGAGCAAAGATTATTGTCAAGAGCATTGGAGAGCAGATTTATCAATCAATTATTGCAGCAATCAAGATCAAGATCATCATGTCAAATTTATTTGCATTCATGCATGTTTTTGGACCTAACATTGTGATATAGGTTTCAAGTTTTCAAGCATCAAATCAAGTGTGAAATCAAGCATCCAATCAAGCCATTTCATGCAAGATCTAATCTTTGGTGTGATGTGTTAGACTTCAGTCCTCCAAAGGCAACCATTAAAGGGTTTGGTGAGTTGCAACAAGTTAGTGTTTATTTATTATTCCTTTTGTTTATGATTTCATTTCATTATCAAGGTTTAATTATCAAAATAGGGGTTGAACAAGGAAGACCCTTATACACCAAAAACAAACATTTTTCTCCTCTTTGTGTGTTTGAAAATTTATAGGTGGAGTGAAATTGGATCAAAAGTGCAAAGTTGTCAAAGTTGCCATCAAAGTTGTCATGACACAGAAACTCATCTACAAAATCTATTTCCAATCTTTCGAAAATAAAACTTGGAGAAATTAGAGCCTTAGATCCAACATTAGAGGATTCCAAAAAGAAGTTTTAGAAAAGGATACAAGGACATTCGCTTGAAAAGGACGTTTTACGACATTTTTGAAGTCGAGTAAAAATTGTCTTAACCTTCTCAAATTTGTTGGTTAATTATTGTTTCTAATAGCCCTATCATAGCACTTTACATTCCAAGTGGTAGATCTCAAATATTGGATTAATGCACTTTCATTCTTCTCCCAAAATTGTTTTTCAGTCACATTTTACAGTTTTTTGTCACACGGAAGAGACCACATAGTGTCCCAAAACTTGGAGTTGACTCATCTTAAGGGTTGTATGTCGATTCTAAACTCTTGTTGCACTATCCTTCTTCCTAATGAAATAGCAAAAGGTGGATACCCTCTTTTTGTGCTTTTTGGCATAGGTCCCTTGTTTCTAGGTCTTCCTATCCTATATCACCATTCCATTTAGGTGACCACTTTTTCTTATGTTTCATTTTGGTGAACCTGAGTTTGTACATCTTAAATTTTGATTTAGAGACATTCAAAACCCTAGATATAGGTTTTCATTAGTGTTCTTTGCATTATATTGAGGGTTTAGTTTTACATGTTTACATCATTCAAATTCATAAAAGAATCAAAAAATTTGCATTCATTTTGCATAGATCTTGCATTGTGGTTACATCAAGAGTATCTTTCAATCATTTAGATTCAATTTTAGTTCAAAATTGCATTCTAAACATTGTCATTTTGCTTAGTTTTCATCACTATTTGCACTTGCACTAAGACACCTAAAATTGGAAAAATTTGTCATAAAATTCACAGTCTGGAACTTGAAATAGAAAGTTCAAACATTAAGCCAAAAACACAAACTTGAATTTTTCCAAACCATGATTAAGGACTCATTCACCCTTAGGCGAACCTGTCCTTGTATAGGTGTTGTTTCAAATTTTTGGGCATTATTTGATATATTTCCTTCATTGCATTATGTTGTCAGATCGGGGTTTCAATTTCAGAAAATAGAAAATTCTATACTTTCTTGCATTAAGTTAAATTGGTCAAATTAAGTGCATTGTTTAAAATCATAATTGGCATTGAAAAGACATTATTTTCAGGTTCTTTGCACATTAATCAATCATTTATCAAATTTGAAATCTTATATTTACATTTGCATTTTAACTTCATCATGGATATATGTTTTGGTAAAATATGGGTGTCCTTGAAGTCTTTGGTTGATGTATCTAGTTGTATATGTGGAGATGATCCTAATGCAATTGATAACACTCATGAATCTTCACCTCTTAATAAATGTCCTCGTGAAGTGGACATCTTAGGTCAAGATGAAGGTAGCATGCAACAATTCATATGAGACTCCCTACATAACCTTGCGAACAATGCATCCTTTTATCCATCCATGCAAACACCACCTATAATCCTATCACTTGATATGTTCAACCTTTTACATCCTGAAATTGAAGCACAAAGCAAGCCTCAACCATCAATCATTAATGAACTTGTTAACAAGGACAATGATACTCTTCTATCCTATTCTCACCGAGTTACACCTATTAACTTAGAAGAGATTTATGGTCAAGGCTTTAAGATCTTAAACAAACAAGGATGTGACATAACAAATGAGCATGAAATCCACAAAAATTTGCAAAAAATACCATCCGAAGATGCCAAGGGGTTAGGATATCAAGATCGTCTCCCACCTTGCACATCTCCTAAGGGAAAAGATGTTCTCTTTCACAAGATCATTTCAAGAGGCTAATTAATACCTCAAAAGGATGATAGGGTCACCTTAGAATTTCCACCCCCACCTCAACAAGTTTCCCAATCAAGCAAAAGAAAAAGGCCTTACAAACTCAAGAAGTTGCAATTCCCTTTTCCCATGTCTAAAAGTGAAAAAGCTTTACACACACTCCTTAATCAAGGACTTCTAACATTGCCACCCATCAAACAAAATCAAAAAGGAAAAAGTACAAACATGTCTCATTGTCAATATCATATAACTTTTGGACATAGTACTAATGAATTTTGTGCCTTAAAGAAAATCATTAGCAAATTTGAATAATTTTCACATGAATATGATAATATAATCCCTTAACAATTGATCACTTTTCTCCTTGTCATGTGATAGTTGTAGGATCATTGTATGCTCACTATTACATCTTTTACTTTCAAAAGAAAATTATTTTCTATATTGCAAAGAGCATGTTCTCGTCACCTACCTCGACTCATCCTTGTCCTACACTTAGTGGGGGTAAGGGGTTAGGTAAACCTTGTCCTAGCTTGACACTTGCCATTGTCCGCCTTCCACCTATGATGAACAAGATTGGGATGCGGATGACCTGCTATAGGTTGACTCGCATGTGCCATACTAGTCTTTTCTTTGTTTTGTTTGCATGTTCTTTGTGATTGCATGTGCATAATGTGATCCCCCATATAGTGCTTCTTGGTGTGTCTTTATATGTTTGTGAGCCTACTTTGGATGACCCTTGTCACTCTGTTGGTGCAAGGATACAAAGAAAGCGAATTTGTCGTGACATTCTTCTATTTTTATATTCATTCTTCTATATATCGTACACCTTTATTTTTCACTTGTCTTATGTTTTCCTTTTGGGGATGATGCAAGGTGTTGAGACATTTAGGTCTTTTCCATGTTGACCCAAAAGCTTTTTCTTTGTTTTTACTTTCTCTATGTGTCATTCTTCCTTTGTGCTCGTTGTTCCATGTGTTATTTGGGGAATGAAGATGATTTTGAGCTCGATTATATCACTATAGCAAAGACATAATGTTTACCCCAAATCCATGGATCCCTTATGTGTTATCTTAGGATTGTATATGGGGGGGAACCTCCTTTAAATGACGTAGCTCTACTTGGGGAAACATATGTTTTACATAGGGGTTTCTGAATAAATTTCTCATGTATTGGCATTTATTGTGTTCTACTTTAAAGTAATTGCTCATAATATGGTGTTTAGCAATTTCTTTAAAGTGGAGTTATACACATCCTCACTCATTGTTTTCTTCAAAGTGTGGTCTACTTACTGCACGTGATTTGTCTTCTTTGTGGTGATATTGGGTTTGATGTCCTTCAAGATTGCGTCCTTTCTTGGCATATGGCATTCCTCTTAGTGGTAATGCTATGGCTTGCATTCCCTAAGTTGTGAATCTTTTATCCTCAACTAGTCCTCTCTTGGTGACATTAAGCACAATGTTCCTTGAAGTGAGACCTTTCATGAACTAAGAAAAACCCCTTTGACTATCTTATCCTATTGTATTTAAAATTTTTTCATGGCCACCAATCATAACACAACTTGCTTTCCTGTGGAGCCTTTTTGTTTTTCATGAGTGTCTAGCATAACGTAGCTTGCTAGCCTTGTGGAACCTTTTCTTTTTTTGTGGCACCTTATCAAAGTTATCGAGAGGTATAACTTTTAGTATGGTTGATGTATGAGAGCCTGTAGACCTGACACGACTTTCCCATTAGCCACTTTTTTTGGGGCTCACCTAGTGGACATCGAGTTTCACTAGCCCTCATGAGTATATTTTGTTTGCATAGTGGACAATGAGTTTTCTGTAAGGATCGAGACCCAAAACAGTCTCACAAAAAGGATCAATAACTCAATATCTCATGAATATGGAAATAAAATGATACAACCTCATTAGATAAATAAATATCTTGACACTTCCTCATATGTGTAGTGCATTTTCCAAATAAAAACCCATAATCTAGATTATATAAAATACAATCCTAGCTCTCATGCCTTGAAGTAAAATAAATATACAATCTAGAAGTACATATGTAATCAATCATATAAGAGTAATGTGAGGAATATACAATACAATCTCCAACCACCACTGACCCTCACAGTCATCCATAAGTCAAGAGATGAGAACATGGTTCGAACGCTTTTCCACCCAACCATGAAGCTTATGCGTCCCCAAAATTCTTCTTATCACAAAGAATACCCAACACTGCATGGAGTACCTAGCAACTTGGAAACAAATAGCAAGAGGGAATCCCAATGCAAGTCTGACATATATACATGCATTTCTAACATGAATATGCAATGTCCCACAATCAAGATATGTCAGAGAAACATCAAAATAAATTTGCTAGGTAAATTTCATCTATTTCAATGAACATGTGGCTTTGGCCAAAGCACTATAAATAACACGAAAAACTCCAAAAAGAGGACCGTCTTTCTCTGTTGTTCCATATTCAACACCCTATCTCGAAAGGTAAACCCAACACACATAGAAGACAATAAATAATACACACATAAAATAAACAATTACTCAATTCCTTTCATGCAAACGTTCAATTATACATCTTTCATTGTTTCAACGTTTCATACAAAATAATAGTAAATAAAACATTGACATGCAAATTCCTTCCTTTTACATGCAACTAATTTTAACATGCATTGATCTTTTAATGTCTCTATTTCATTATAATTTTAATGAGTTTCTTTATCCAATAGATAATCAAAAGCACAAATATAATTACTCAGATACAATTATCTTAATGTATACCAAATTGATTTCACAGTAATTGCTCAACTTATCTCTTCTACCATATATGTCTACGTTCGTACTGTTATCTTATATATATATATATATATATATATATTGGTTGATTGATTGAGAGACAAAGTTGCCTACGATGAAGCTCTGCACGGGATGAAATGACCCCTAACGCTGCTTGCTCTTTGCCGACTCTATTATTGCAAAGCATCCATGATCCATTCAAATAAATAAGCAATCAATGATTTGGATTTCACGGCATATGGGTTGGCTATTCATTTAAAATCAGTCCACTTTTTATATTTAACACAGAAAGTCTCTAATGGAGGAGTCTACACTGTGGCAAAAGGGAAAGCAGCCATGAAAAATTAAGCAAACCAGCCGCCAAACAACCAACGCGTCCTTTCATCATGTCCTTCCCCAAAAGCCTTTACTCCCTTGATAATCTCCCTGTTTCCCCACTGCACGGCTGGGCAAAGCAAGATATATCCCACGGAATTTTCCAGAGGCTGCAACCTTTAATTATAAATTTTCCCACAGTTTATTTTTATATATAACATTTATATGCAACTTTTAATAATAAACTAATTATATAATTACTTAATAATTATATTATTTATATATTTTTGATAACAAGCTAATAATCATGCAAGTAATCTAAATTTATTTTTATTTTATTTTTATTATATTTTTGTTAAATAGTTATTTTATATATTTATATGTATATAATAATATTAATCTCATCTTATGTAAATATATATTATATATAAAGTTTAAAAATAATGAAAATTATTCAAAAATAAAATCTTTGATTTTTCTAATTAATTAATTTAATTTTTCAAAGCATAGTAACTTAAGTATCCATAGAATTGAGTCATCATTTAAATCAAGGCGCACAATTGACTTTATCGAGAACATAGATGCAACATCACAGGGTAACATAGTGAAATCATATTATAAACAAATGGCTAGGATACCCCTACCTCAACCATATTCTTGCCTTCAACAATTTCCTACTCATATTCTTGAACTCAATCGCACTTAGTCACACATCAATATGTTAGTCCTTAAAAACCAAATTTGAAGCATATGCTAGAATTAAACTCATAATCAGAACATGATACTTATTTCGATTTTGTTTCTATGCATCCAGATTATCCTTTAATTTCAATTTCAATTCCAAGCATTTAAAAATAGCATCTAATTTTAAAATCATTTATCCACAATCATAAGATGTTCAACTAGTATTCTCAATCAATTCAATTTATTTATCCATTGAGTTTATGCAAGAAAAATGAGATCTGACATGCTTCCCCACTAGGAAGAGACATTGTCCTGATGTCTTATTAGAAATTCACTAAAATAGGTAAGACTATCAAAGTGAAATAATAAGAGTAACATAAAGTATCTCACTATGTAGACAAGTATATGAAAATTAAATATTTAAACAAGGAAAGAACTGTCTATATCCTTCCATGTCATTATCATAGATCAATCCTCTAGACTTCACACCAAGTCTAGGCACCAAACATAAAACATGCAACTCAAGGGTGCACAAGCTAAGTGACCACATGCTCCTAGGTGCACAACCATCTTAGAGATCGCCACACTACCTTCACTAGTTTCCCTTACAACTAATGAGACAAACCAACTATTGGATCCCACAAACCCTAAGCCAACAAGGTCCTACTTAGGGATTGCCACAATAGCTAGGAACTCTGGCATCTAGCTAATAACATAACCAAAGACGAGGAACACAAGATTGCTACCCTTCCTCGACACAAGACTAGAGGCAAGGATCTAGGATACTACCTTTGAACATCATAATCCCTCCAACAATGAGGCTTTGCAATTAAAACAATAAAGCACAAAGTATAGGAGCAAGACTTGGATCTTCACTATCATGACACTCAATCTATGGCCCTCCTAAGGGTTAAGCAATCCAACAAGATTTTGAAATCACGATTAGAAATAAATCAACTAGTAAGTACTCTCAAAGAGAATACACAAGACAGCCAATTCCTCAAACTAGAACTACGTCTACTTCTAGCCTTAAGCTAGGAACACCATTAACAACCTAGGAGAAACTAGATCAAAACCCACCAAGTCAACCTTAACTGGAAACTTCTCAAGGTAGACATAAAGAATATAATATAAGTATTAAACATAATAATATGTGTTGAACACTTACTAATGCACCTTCATATCCAAATGATTCAATTTGCATCTTCACGTTATCAAATAACATGGATTTTGGTGTCTGAGACACCTCGTCAAACACTCAACTAATGCAAAGGCACTTGGAATCATGTCCACAAGACCACAAAAAACAGAGCCAAGATAAGCACGAGCACACACAATTGATGGACTAAATCAAACTTAACTATCTAATAGAATATATATTCAAGCACAATGCAAACACAATTATCCACACATTTGTTCTTACTCAAAGAAAATACAATTTCATAATATCTCTCATAAAAAAATTGAGTACACTTCACTCAATTCCAAGCACATAGATATTCACACACATTGAAGTCACTCAAAGCTAACTACAAGCTTTTCACAATAATTTTTAATTACCATGCAACATCTACTTCTATTTCATTATAAACAATATTTTTGATGCAATTTATTCTAATTAACACTAACACCAAGACTTAGCACACTCTTTGCAATCTTCTCCCTTGCACATTCTATCAGGGGTTCATTATGAACATGATAAGGAATTAACGTAACATGTAACAAGATCAGCAATTTCAAACATTTAAAATAGCCACCACAAGGATAAAATACAACCCAAGAGGAAGAATTATCAATGCAACAGTAAAAATAGAATGGTAGCAATTCCAACAATAGATCAATCATGATCTTGAGGCTCATAAAATAGATAGATGGAAAATTTGTTGACTAGACTACTCATAAGAAAATTAAAAAAAAAATCAATGTTGACCCATAATCAATGATTAGGGAATTCATCAATAACCAAAAATAAAGCATCAATTGAGAAAACATGATTACATGAACTGAGTGACTAATGTTAGCCACATTTGAGGGAGTGACAACTACACAACACCTTGAGGGGTACCACATCCAAAGCGAGTTAGAGAGAGTATGCTCAAACTCCATACAAATATAATCCATCAATTTCACTCAACCATGCCTAATGAGGGCCACACTAACCCAATGCACTTCATCTAGACATGATCACATTATGATACAAGAAGGCATAAGCAAGGTTCACTATGACATCCACAATTTCTATCCGCATAAGGGTAGGGCTTCACCCCAATACCACTTCCATAAGGAATTTTATAATTACATGCAATGACACACACATTACTCACATCATGCATCACTGCCACATGGTATAACGAAATGATAACTGTGTCTTTCATAGAGGACATTACAATTGAGGTTCTAAGACAAATTGGATTAATGCTCCTAATAAGCATAATTTCATTAGACATGCATCACATGCGGAATGAAGAACAATACCAATTACTCATCTAGGTTCCTATGAGAATCCTAGGGACATAAGTCATTGACAATACAATAAGTCATTGACCCAAATATTATATTATGACAATACAATAATCCATTCATGCACTTACATGATCATTTCACACATATGATGATACTTCACTAAGGATACAATACATAATGCACCATAGGCAACATTACCAGAAGAACACATTTTTACAACTCAGGCATAAGACATACCCACATTACTTTCAATGCATAAGTCACAAAAGACAATTCGCCAAGCTCAATCATGAGCCAAGAAATTATCACCCAATTTCAATCGCATGCATCCATCTACATACATCAAAGAGGACACATAAACCTAAATAGGACTACTCAAGGGTTGCTACACATTCATACCTATTATAATCATGACATCAAGATATAAATCGCACATGAAAGCGCTTCTCAGAAACTTAAGGGTCTACCTAACCCTCAAAAGAAAGCATTTCTTAAACATATCACACTAGGGGAAAATGGCAATAATAATTGTTACCAACATCACAATCACACATACAAGGACCCAACCAAGCTCTCACACAATGAGCAATGTACAAAAGAGTGATCATTCTCCACTTTGTAACATGCCCAATGTTCTACTAAAAAAAATTCCTATGTTTTTACCCACAAGTGGATAAACCATGATGCCATCTCATAGCAATAAAAATTTTCTTTTCTAAACAAATATAACATGCACATTTGAAATAAACACTATTCCAAGTCCATTGCATTTCATTATAATATCACAATCTTTCCAAAGTATTGATTTCATATTGAATAATCTCAAGTTTTGCATTCATGTTTACAATCTTCCATATAAATGGATACAATAATACATACATAGCTCTTCTAAGCTTCTGCTAATAGAAATACATATGGTCTAGGTAATCGCCCTTCAAATTTTGACCACCAACTAATGAGGAGAAGCATCACTCAAGCATTTTTCCACCAACCACAGACTTATTGTAGTCCCTGCACATCTACCTAATGGAAAGATGGCCCTACCCTTCAACAAAGAGATTGGTTTGGTAACTCCATAATACTAGCCTTTCCTGAGCTTTGTGTTGTGTCCTAAAAACTAGAACTTTCCCATACAATGGCTACAACCTATGTATATGACAATCTCAGACTAGCATGCATAACTGGATCACAATGGATTGACAATGTAAACAGTGGCAACTTACACTACTTTGGCCAAAGAGTTCAACACTCAGTTATTTTGAGTGAGATTCATCCTATTCACACACCTTCCTAACTCGATTTTTAATGACCACACATATTATATGCATAGGCTATCCCCTTCACTCGATTATCCTAACCCTAGGAATAACCTATATTCTCTTACTAAGACATTTCAACTATAGTAATTCAAACTAATTCATAAATCAGACTTTCAAAAAATTCTTCACAAATCAAACTATAACTATATAAGCTTTTACTTGACATAGTTAATAGTAAACACTCAATCACTCATTCCTACATATATAATATGCTAATATAACCCCACATACGAGTTTAACAATCAACTAAGTTCTTCAAGAATCTTATATACTTTTCATGAAGTAAATAAACGTTGTAATCATATAAAGAATCTACAATTCCTCTTTCCAATCAATTCAAAGAAAACATATAAAATCTTGTAATCTTTCCAACTTAAAATATAAAGCAAAGTGGAATACTAGCATGTGCCTATCATCAGATAGCTCCAATTGATTATTCTAGTTTCCTAGCATATCCTTCACCAAAAACAGTTTGCAATTCCTTCTAAACTCATCTTCTCACTAACTTATATCTTCCCTTGACAAATTCTCACAATGTAACTCACTCTAACTTCACTTAACTCACTCTCAGAATCCTCACAAACTCACAACTCATAAATGCAACAAAGTAACTCTCAGAAAAATCAAGAAATAAGAATGCAATTATACGTCCCAATGAAGAAGAATGCTCCCCTATTTATACAAAAACCTAAGCACTCTAAGGCTATAAACAAGCTCTCAATATTGCCACTTCTCACACTCAAAGGTTCGACTCAACTAGAAAGGTTCAAGGTGGCAGAATGAAAATGGTGACTATATGCATATGCTCAGCCAACTGTCATTGTATTCTCATGACAGCAAAGTGATTATCTCAGAAATGCAAGGTAAATGTTTCTACAGGTCGACTTTTCCCAGCCAACTTCATACTTGACTAATTCTCACATTCCACTTGCCTCATACACAGGAAATGCAATGAAAAATAGACTTCTAAAAGATGTGAACAATTCATATTTAGGTGCCACATATTTCCTCATGCGCCCTATTATTTTGGTTGTTGTTTTGCAAAGACCAGGTCAAAGCTCTTTATGCATTGATATTCATTCTTCCTTTACAATATTTGACTATTTCTTCCATGTTATATTCATGCTACAATTTGCTTTGTTTCCATGCGCCATATATTAGCGTTGCCTTTGGTTTACATTATTCGGCACTTTAAACATTTCATGCAATGTGATGTTTTATGTGCTAGATAAAATACTACGCAATTCCCTTTGTTTCAACGCATTATACTTTATGTATAAACTGTGCTTAATACATAGTATATGTTTTGTTTTCTATGATATGCACGCAATAAACATTTCAATGTTATATGAAATCATTAATATATATATATATATATATATATATATACTTATAAATTTGTAATATTTGAATACACATTCATATCACATATTTCGCATAATAACATATGCATAAATATGTGTATGTGTATATATATATATGTATATGCATATATTAATATGTATATACATATATATATTTGCATATTATATATATATATATCATGCTTTGATATTTAAACACATATATTCACAATTCCTATCAATCGACATATATACATGAAGTGTATATATATATGTCCCATTTGTTCGCTCGATATTCCCATGCATATGGGTAATCCATCCATGAGCATATGTATATATGTCTATCTACGTATACTCATGCACATATTTACTCATGTGTATGAGTTTATCGTAGATACATGCATATATACATATATACATTTTATGTATATATCTCATCAATTTAAATATAAACACATAAGGAGAAACTCACACAAGACAAGAGACACATAACCTGAATTCAAAACATTCACAAACAAGATCATAACGTCATCTAAACCATGCTCAAACAAGGCTAAGGATAACTTACCATTTCCCAAACTATTGACTCAACATCACTAAACTAGAGGTGAGTATGTGAGATTTCGGTTAGGCTTATTAAGGATTACCAGACCAAGTTCTTCTCCTAAGTGATACTTCCCCTCTCTTCTAGAAGATTGAATATGTCCCTGCATCCAACTTAGTACATTGCAATAGTAGTTAGCTGAATTAATTACAACCATTTGCATCATATATTTCATAGACAAAATCATTATATAATATTAATTTGAATCAAACATTCATTTATTGTATGTCCAAGATACATAAAGCATAAACACATACATTTAAAGAATTTTCACTAAACTAGGTAAAAGTAAATAAGTAATAACACAACGGGGCATAACATTCCCCCCCTGTGAATCATCGTCCCTGATGATCTTAAGTATCATACATAGACATAATCAATAAAACATAAACATAACAATATTATTTTTCAAGAACTCTCAAAAGCATACAAAACATGAGGAAACTTATGTTTGATCTTTGCATAGTCTTCCCAGGTGGTTGAATCTTTTGCATACTGATCCCATTAGACTTTGCATTGTAGAACCTCTCTGTTACGCAAGTGAAATTACATGTTTCGAGCACTCTGAGAGGATTGATTGTTACCACCCTTGGGTCCTATACCTATATAGCATTCTAATCAATAACATGATTATCATCAAGTATATACTTCTTAAGGTAAGAGACATGAAAGATATTTGTGCATCTGGGAAAGAGTTGGTGGCAAGGAAATTTGATATGCAACAGGGTTGATCACTTAAAGAACCTCAAAAGGACCTACGTAGCATGGAGCTAGTTTGGATGACTTTCCAAACTTAATAGAACTCTTATGAGGCTTGACCCTTAACAAAACTTTTTCTCCTACCAAGAAATTTTTGGGTACCCGCTTGGAACCTGCATAACTTTTTTGCCTATCATTAGCTTCTACTAGTCTTTTCTTAATAATTCCAACTTGCTCCTCCATTTTTGATAACATCTTTGGCCCTAGGCTTATCCTAGCTTATAGGAGTTCGACATTTTTGACCATACGATTCTTTGAATGGAGCCATCTTGATTGCATAATGATAAAAATTGTTATATGCAAAACCAATGGTAGGTAATCTCCCCACTTGTATTGTTGATTCATGCAATACATCCTCAGTAGATCTTCAAGTACCTGGTTAACTCTTTCAATTTTTCCATCCGTTTTTGGATGATACGTTGAACTTATATTCAACTAGGTACCAAGTGAAGAAAATAAGGTTTTCCAAAACCTAGATGTTACACAAGCATCCCTATCTGAGATAATCTTCTTGGGAATCTCGTGCAATCTAAACACTTCTTGAATAGATTTCCATGCTATGACAAGAGCTCCATCAGTTAGATTCCCAGGAATAAAATGTGTTACCTTGGTTATCTTATCCACTACCACAAGAATGGCATTATGCTTGTTCCTATACATAGGTAGACCTTGCACAAAGTTCATGCTTATGACTTGCCACTTACTCTTAGAAACATCGTGAGGATTCAAAAGCTTGTAGGGTGATGATGTTCTTCCTTCACCCTTTGACACTCTAAGCATTTTGCTGAAAAACTAGCAACATATCCTTTCATTCCCTTCTAAAAATATGTTGGCTTCACATTAGCCAACATATTGGTTACACCAGGATGTCTATAGTATGGTGCATTGTGAACTTTCCACACCAAGTTTCTTAATTCTTTAGAATTAGGCACATATATTCTTCCTTTAAACCTCAATAGTCCACTAGGTTCAAAGTGAAATCCTTCAAACCTTGTGTCTTGCAAATTATCTCAGAGGGCTTTCTTGACTTGCTCATAATATTCATCACCCTTGGATTTCTACAACACTTGGTCTTTGAAGTCGGTTTGAATTGACACTATTGAAGTGATATGCCTCCTATGACTTAGGGCATCGACAACCCGATTCTCTTTTCCCTTGATGTAGTTAATGTTGAAGTCATAATCATTTATCAACTCCAATCATCTCCTTTACAGTGCATTGAGGATGGGTTGGGTGAACAAATACTTTAAACCATGATGATCAATCTTTAGTTCAAAAGGTTTACCCATTAGATAGTGTCTCCACATCTACAATGCATGGACTATTGTTGTTAACTCTAAATCATGCGATGAATAATTTTTCATGTCCTCATTTCTTGATGGGGTCCTATTTGAAGACTTGCGGCAAAAGTGTTCCTTAACACTATTTTGAATTTAAATAATAATAAATAATAATATTAAATATAAATTTAAATTATTGAATAAATAATAGTTCAATTTTATTGCTTAATCTAGCCAACCTCTTGGAAGGTACTAAAATTAATCTTTGAATTTTATGTTCTCTGCTGACTTCTTGGGTTTGTGTCTAGAGTTGATATTTATTTTGGTTCGGTGGTCTTTCTTGATCATCATGAAAATTGGACAAACGATCATGGAAATTTCTTAGGGACGTCAACCCCTACAGATACTCATTAGGTTGGGATGAAAATCCCTCCCTGCTTTATCATGATTTCACCTATTCTTTGTAATTCACCAGAACCTAGCTCTACATGCTACATTTTTCAGATACGAATCCTAGAAGAGAAAAATCAGGAGGCTGTCATAGCATTTCCATTGTTTCAGGTCACACTAGATTCTTGAATGTGGGTCAAGAAAGAGTGTGATCTACGTTTGGTGTTTGAGCCCCAAGCTTTGGCCACACACTCATTTTCTTACAACTCCTAAGCGTATACAAGCTTTGAAGTGGTATACGCACCATTATCACGAGTATAATCGAGTTCATAAGACTTCAATCCAACAACGGCAATTGGTATTTGTTCGTTGATTTATACATCCCTGAAATTATTGAAGCTTGGCGATGGGTCTATTCTTGTGTTATCATCACAGATCTAACTTTCAAGAGGCATCTATCATGGCGTTATCAGTCATTGAGAATTCGGGGAAATTGTCAGGACATCTTGTTGATTTGATTTGAAGTTGGTCTATGTACCATATCGCTCATTAGCCGACCCCCTATGACACAGACTTCTCTTATATAATTGGGTTACTACATTCTACCAGTTTCAGAGTATGTTATGTGTTGATTAAATGCTACTGTGTTTTAGTTTCACTAATCCTATAGTTTGTATCTAGGCAGATGTTGCACTATCATTGTAAGATTCGACCAGTGGCCAGTAATCTCTCTGTCGTAGGTTGCATTTCAATACTAAATGTGTTTTACTTTCCACCACAATTTATATATATAGATTGAATCTTGATACATATCGAAGTTTGGTCCGCCTTTGCCTTTGTTGTGTGAACTCAACTCCGTATTCGACATAATCTTTTGGGTGTGAATTATACGTTGATTATTGGGTGGGGGTCACTATTGCACATTTTGTATGAAACTAACTGCTCTTGATATCTATTATGATCTGAGTACAAATTAAAAAAATTTGTTCACCTGTGGATAGGGGTTTCTAAACCACATTTTGAATGCATTCGAAGGACTATCTCATTATGCCATGCAATAGTATAATGAATCTGTGATCAGAATAGTTATTGTTGTTGAGTGAATTTCGAGCCTAGTATTTAAGATTGGTGTGTGAATTGAACTGAGCATCTTTCAGAAATCTAAGTTATTTCCTTTAGTATTTTTGTTTACTGTTTGAGTGAGGATTGAAGATATTATAATGGTATCAGAACCAACAATTCTACCAGCCTGTGGATTTGAGAATGCAGATCTACAATAGAAACATGAGTGAGGAGGAAGAAGATGATGAATTGCAATATCCAAAATTGTTCGATGGTATGGAATATACAGAGTATAAAAGAATGGTAGGACTGGCTATACCTGTAAGTGAGGAGATTATCAGCATCTTTGATGAGTACTTAGGTGAACTTGAGGATATCAAGGACATTGAACCCTTTGATAGGTGCTTCATGAGGAAAAGAAAGGAAGAGGTCAAGGAACATGACCTAAAGAACTCAATGTTGTTGGAAGAAACAAAGTCTGAATCAGAATCACCGGCAGTTACCAATGAAGAAAGGATAGAAGAGGAGGGATCGTTTGCTGATGATTCGCAGCCTATGAGTGATCAGGGGAATGATAAAGAGAAGTCAACATGTTTAGAAGTTTGGACTCCTAGCGTACATGTGGAAGCCTAAAAGTGCATGGAGTCATGTTCACAAGTTCACTTCAACCGCATGAAGATAGGGACAAGCAAGAATCATCTTTTGCTCCTACTAGTGGAAAACACATGAGCCTTCATGGTGAACACAAGGTTGAAGGGAATTCCAAACTAGCATTGATTGATCAACTATGTGGAGGCATGAATGCTACCAATGTTCCATCGGGTGAGCCTAGCATTGCTTCACCAGCCCCACATCTTATTGGTAAGGAATCGATTTATGTTTCAGACAACTTGGATAGTGATGGTTCTCATACACATGAAAACAAATAGAAATTTTTTCATGCAATGAACAAAGTAACCTTAATAAAGATGAATATAGGGATCACTTTATGATTGTGCATACACCCTCTAGACCAGAAATTGAAGAAAATCATGAATCTACTTGTGTGTTGACGCCCTACTCTTATGATGATGACTCCTTTATCATGCATGATGATGATGATATTGGAAATTCCTTGATTGAATTTGATGTTGAGTTAGCCTCAAAACGTGAGTTGTGTGAAAAAGATGTCATAAAGGTAGTTGATTTTGGGAAGCCTGGTTGTGAATATAAATCAAAAATGACTAATCAGATCTATGATGGTGGTTTTGAAGAAAAATCTGAAACGTTGTGTTATCATGGAATCTAGCAGCGCTATATTCACAGATAACCCCCCTACGAAACTTGTTCATTTCATAGTTTTTTGATGTTCAAGCACGCAAAATGAGGAAAATTTCAATTCAACTCAATGCACAGTCCAAAGTCTCAACAGTCTGTTTGAGCGTTCCTCTACGACTGTCTCTCGAAGACCTTCGAAATGAATATCTTTGCGAACTCTCAAAGTTGAGAGTTAGTCAAAACTGTGAAATATGTTGAAGCGTTGAAAATCAGCACTTCTACATATTGACCTAGTCATTTTCAACACAAAGTGTTGGAACGCTAAAAATCAGCACTCCTACACTTTGTACTCAACTTGGAAATGTCAAAGTATTGAAATTTAGCGCTTGTGCACTTTTTGTCCAAACTAAGACTTCTTCATGCACGAGCAATGATTTTCACCGCTAGTGCATGTCATAGTTTTTTCCCTAAAAAATTTGTGCCTTCATTAATGCGCATTTCCAGTTCATTAATTACACTTTTAAGTGACCTTTTAAGTGAATTTTAGTTAATCTTTCCTCATTTCGTATCACTTTTCCTCCTTGTGCAAATCACTCTTAGAGCTCCTCCAAGGTCACGATTTTGAAGATTTCTTCGCCTTTTCAAGCTAGGGTTTCACATTTTCAGTTATGTCGTTGCTTTTCCTTTCCCTTGTCATTTTATTTCTTTCTCTTTGCTTTGGATAATCCCGTAGATTCGATTCAAAGAAGCCCATACATTTTTCTTTGTGAGAGCTTTGAATCTTTTCATCTTTTAATTTGTTTTTCCTCTCCTATGTCGCGCCCTAGTTTTCCCTTGTTTATGTGCACGTCTTTTTCCTTCTTTTGTGCCCTAGGTTTGAAAAAATCCATTTTTTAGCCTTAGGTGTCTCTATCTCCACACTTTATTTTCACCATCTCTAGTTCTTCTTCATCACCTTCAAACCTTCTTCTAAGTTTCAATGTCGCAAGCGGTGATTTTTTTTTAAGCCTCACCATTCACCAAACGTCATCACTCCAATATTTTTAGTGGTGATTTTCACCACTCGAACAACTTCTCAACGTTCTCCAAACTATCATGGTGGTGATTTTATCCGCCTTTACAAGTTTAGACTATTTTCACAACTCCAATGTAGGAGCGGTGAACATCACCACTCCTACACGGAGTATCTCTTCCCTCAACATGTAGAAGAGGAAAAATTGTTTGCTTCTACACTTTATTCTAAAGAATGAAAAAAGAAATGCTCAAGCGCCGAAAATCAGCTCCCGAGCATGAATTACAAGTTTCTATAAAAATGTAGAGGCACTAAAATTGACCACCCTTACACTTCAAGCTTTTTCCAAGTGAGAAGACATGTCAAGGCACTGATTTTTTAGCACCTTGACACTTTTGACATTCCCACATGCAAAAACATGTAGGAGTGCTAATTTTCAGCGCTCCTACATGATTGGTAGTTTTTCTTTCTAGCACTCTATAATCGCTCCATTTTCACTCTAAAATCTGTTTCTTCGCTCTCACTCTATTTTCCATGCCAAATTTCTCATTTAATGCTTGCTTACCTCACACTTCCCAATGTTGCAGTTTCACCTAACATCTATTGATTCACCATCCTTGCAGTTTCTCTAGATCTCGTCAAGTGATCCTGAAAGTGATATCCTTTAATCTTGATTCTTCTAGATGACATAAAAGAAGCCTCCATCATCTTCTAAGAAAGAGGGCAAGATGAAATATAAATACCAAGGAATCTTTCTACCTACAATGGTGATCTCGAAGGTGGACGAAATAAAGGACACCGAGGTTGGTCATCAAAACCTTGAAGACTTTGTTAAGAGAATTGAACAAAATCCCTTGGAAGACAGTTTGAGAGCCATTGTCCATAGCAATCTGCATCTAGTGTCCAAATTCTCGACATCTACTCATCACACAGAGTTTTTTCTCCAAGTTGCATCCCACTTACATCTGAGAGAGTAGAAGTGTAATAGATTCCTCTGGACAAGTGATGATGAGGCTAGACCCTAAATTCTTTGACATTGTTTTCAGAGTTCCACATAAGTAAAAATACACTGAGATTTCAATGCAACAAGCGCAGGAGGTTTATGATGCAAATCCAACCAAGGCTAAAAATTTGATTTAACAACCAATGGTTGAAAACACCTAGGTCTACTATCTATAGATGGCCAAAGGGGCTTCCTAGGAGTGACTTAAAAGAATATGTTAGGGACATGATTACTCTCCTGAGTAGGGTTAAAGGATTGCCTGAATCATCACATTTTCAGGAGTGGAGTATGAATACATTCAAATCATAAGAAGACATAAAGCTCATATTGATTGGGGAACACAAATCAGTAGCAAAATTCATGGGCAACTAATAAATGTGCCAACCACTTTGAAGTTCTATATGACTTCTTATTTGGTGTATGTTGCAGTCATGATGAGGAAATTCCCAGGGTTGTCTACAAGGGGGAACCGACACTCTGTACTTGTGTATAAGTATTTTTACCAGTTGGAGATGAAGGAAAGCCTTCATTATTTTAGGAGGGTCACAGATGCCTTCTTTGCACCTTTGCTTTTTAGTTTTGACCCAACTCTTGAAAAGAAGAAAGTATCTGATGAGGCCTACAAAGTGGTGAGTAAGGTCGGGTGTATATTCTTGCAATTTCCAACTTTCACTTACATGAGGATATGTTGCTACACTGGGTGTCCTTACATGTTGCCCAGATATCCCTCAGATAAGTGGATACTCATGGAGTTATTCAGATAGCTTATCTCAGTTCATAAGGAACGAATGAGGATTCACAAACCAGGGTTCAATTTTCCACTAACGATTGGTAGATATACCATTCACAGTGTGCAAAAAGCCAAATCAGTTTATGCAGAAATGCAGGGCATGCCAATAAGGACATACAAATACATATTTGAATTTGATTACCGAAATGTGAATAGGAAATTGAAGAAGGATCATAGCCACAAGTATCGCTTCGAAGACATATGGGTTGAATGCAGAGATGAAGAGGACATCTGCAAAATGGATTATTGCAGGCTAATCGTAGAGTAGATTAGGGATCTTGGTGTTGCTAACCTACTAGAGGGTTTCAAAGATCCTGGTGACATCATGAACACTGCTTATGATGAAAATGAAATTTTTAAGAGACCTTTTCCTGTAATACAATGGTCTAAGAATGAAAGTGTTTCCATCAATGAAAGGTTGGCTCCCATATTGGCCAACACTATAGAATGGTTGCACAAACATGGTTTCCAGATGAAATCCTTCAAGACAGAGTCAGAAGGAGAAGAAACTGGAGCAGAAGCCAGCCAACAATAGGAACTCTGCACAAAAGATAAGCATGTGGCCATCCCTCTTCTTCTCAAAGAGGCCCTAGAATCAAGTTCACTATTGGAAAGAAGGATACACGGGCAATTCAAGAAGAAGAGACTACAAAATTTAAACCATCTCATAAAAAAGGAAAAGGGTTTGTTTCTGAAGAGGTAGATTCCAAAGAAGAAGGAAACAAAAATGAGGAATTTTTTGAAGAAGATTTTGAGGAAGAAGACTATGATGAGGAAGAAGATTTTGTAGGAGAAAAATAGTTTGAAGAAGAAGAAGGTGATAAATAGGAACTCGAGCATGATGAAGAACAAACTCTATCTCCACATGAGAATGTTGTCAAAGATCTTCCCCAAACATCATTTCCCGTAACTTCAAATGTTCCTCATACACCTGTTAATCCTAAAACTCCCCCACCTTCTTTTCCTCCATCACCTCCTCCCACATCTACCATACGTGCAGTGCACATTTCTCATCCCCTTGCAGTCTCAACTGTGGTTGCCATTCCTCCTGCAGTTTCAAATACACAAATAGTTGATATTTTGTCAAGCTCTCCATCATCCATCCCCAATTTGTGATCTCCATCTTATGACATCACTTCTGAAGCTGAATTCAACAGATTCGTGAATGAATCCTTGCAAGGTCAACTTGGTGTGCAATCTACTGGGGCAATCATGATAAATACTACCCCAATTGTCACCATACCAATCATTTCTACAAAAGCGATTGTGACACAAGAGTTGACAATCAGTCAAAAAGCACAAACTTCCTCTCTTCCCCTTTGGTTGGTATCTCAAGTATCGAAGTGGAAGAAGCAAATTATCTCTCTATAAGAGCTTGATCTTGAAGAGATAGCCCCTCCAAAAGCCAAGGGGAAGAAAAAGGCCAAATTACATTCAAGGCTTCATGTTGAAGAGACTGGTCATAAGTTTGCGGAGATTAGCATACCACCACGAGAGAAAGGAGATGTAAACATGGAGGAATACATTGTCACTAGAGTCCAACTTGGCAAAGTAAAAAATGAAAGTGCCAAGGCAAATGCACAAGTAGTCCTAAATGTGTTGGTAGGAAGGCTTGACAAAATGGAACAAGCCCGAAACATGTATAAGTAGAAGGTCAAGCATTATGAAACTATTTTGAGGAGACTTGTAGGATCTTTACGCAACGTGTACAACCTTTGGAAATGATAAGTGCTGAGGACCCAGCTATGAAAAAGGCAGAGAATTTTTCCTTGAAAGGTAAAGTGTTGTATGATTTCATTGATGAAATTGTAGAACATGGTTCACAGGTTATAATTGTTGCAAATGAGAAATCCACCCAAATAGCCAAGCTCAAAATAGATCTTGATAAAGAAGAAAAAATTATTTCCCAAGAGCGAAAAGAAATGGAAAAATGCCTATCATTTTGGTCACAAATGAAGCAAGCAAAGCTTAGTACGTTGGTGGAAGTTGGGGTAATTCCTAACAAGGAGAAACAAGTGGAAGTGAGAGAATCACTCAAGTACTGCATCCAAGTGATCAAGTCTCTTATCGAAGATCTCCACCAAGTGCAAGAAGATGTCAAAGGACATCGTACTATCCTTGAAAAGGGAATTAAGGAGTTACCGAGATAGCTCCTTGAAGAAAATCGTATCTTCCTCCTGGCTAGTGAACTTTTCAAGATCTACAAAGAAGCTCTCATGAAGCAAGTAGAGGATGCAAAATTTTCAAAGGACTCCATGCATGTCATTTGTGATACACGGATGACTCTTGATAACCTCAAGACGCATCTTGATAGGTGCAAAATGATTCACTCATCTACCAGGAGATCAATCACCAAAATTCACACCATTGTGGATTACACTATTTTTCTAGATGAGGCATTCGTCTTGGAGACAAGAAAGAGATATGAAGACTTTTGCGCCCAAAGCAAGGAACCATGAAGCTTTCTTTTCTCCAGTGTTGAATATTTTTATGCTTTTCTTTATGCATTTTGCAAATAGTTTTCGACATCTTAAATGTCTTTTGAACAAATGTAATTACATGTAAAATCTAAGATATTTTCCCAAAAAGATGGAAAACATTTTTGACTAAGTCAAAGTTACGTGGGATTTTCCTAATTTAGGTCACCTAACTTTCCTAATTTTTCTCATCTATTTCCTAGATTTTCTCTTCCCTCTCTTTTACAAATAAGAGGGAATTCCTTTGTAATCTTTATCTTTTATCTCTTGCAATGAAGTGCTACTCATTTTTTGAAACAAATATATGAAACTTTGTGTTCAACTTTGTGAATCTAAATATAATCAATAAAGAAGAAAGTTGCATACCAAACTTTGTGTTGGAATCAATTCTCTTATGGTTTGATCAAATTGGTGGTGATTAGTGTGTGAGATATAAGGGCTTTGAATAAATCTATGTAGACTTTGTGTTACACTCTTTATTTAGATTTGTTTTTATGTTTGGATAACTACTAGTGAATGATCTACAAGAATTTTTGCTTGTAATTGTTCATGTTGTTCGTGGAATTGTTGTATCTAAGAAGACTTTCCACTTCTAATACGAAACACATTACATCTCTCAAGTATCCATCCGTGAAAAGCTACATAACGACTTTGTGCCTTTGTGAGCTTTCCTTTCTTATTTTATTGTTCATTATTATCATACTTGGTATCTCTAAGATTTGCTTTAACAAGATAGAGATATTGGAATTATTGCTTTGTTTATAGTTTTAAGTTGTATTGAATTAGAATTATCAACTGTGAAGAATTGTAAAACATATTCTCTGAAAAAAGAGAGAAGTATGAATGTGACACACCCCCCATCTCATAATTGTAGTGTACATTTTGTGAATACTTAATTATTTTTACTTTATTTTCAGTTAGTAGTAAGAAGGGTGCCTCCATTTTTTAAGAGGAGAGATCATATCTCACACAGTTGTGGTTGAAATTAGGTTGTGTAATATGTTGAAAAGAGATTACATAATTTTCACCCAACATTTTTTTGGCGACTCCACTGCGGAACGACACGAGCAATTAAAAGCCTCACACTTTTGATTGAAGTGAATAAGTTTTCCAGTTTCTTTTTTTTTTCTTGTATATTGTTATTTTTTATCTCTATCTTGTTCAGATCTACATTCTAGTGGATAGAAGGTATACGTGAGGAATAAGGGCTCAAGGAGTAGCAAATCCACTTCTTGAAGACTTGTTGCAACATAATTCTCCACCTACTCCACGAGTAAGGTCACCGTTGAAGCGCACAGCAAGTTATCCTCCAAGAAGGCTAAGATATCCTCTTTTGGGTGAATTCTCTATTTACCACAGGCATCCAATTCAAGTACTTGTTGTGCAACCTATCATGGTTGCACCACCTCCCGAACTATGGGGAAATTTTTTCGGTCTCCTTCGTTTGGTTGTACCCCTTCATGAACTTCCACGTGTTTTGAGAAAGCATCTACTAAAATTTCTTGGCAACAAAAAACAACATCCTAATGAACACATTTTTGCCTTCTACATCATTTGTGGAATTCTCGGTAGAGAGCATGAAGAATTTTTTGTAAGATTGTTCATCGAATCCCTTCAAGGGGTTGCTGTCCAATTCTTCTATACTATTCCAAATGCTTAAGTCACCAACTAGGCCACTCTTCGCACCAAGTTTGAAGAAAGATTCAAACCTGCTGAAGATGCACATGCTTTGTTGGCACAACTCACAACCATGTGGAAAGAGGCCCATGAACCCATGCACGAGTTCATAGCTAAGTTCAACAAGCTGGTGATGTGGATTTCAAATGATGCCAGACCAACGGATCATAATCTGAAGTGATTTTTCATCAACACGCAACTCCCCAAAGTAAGTTTCTTCTTACGTAGGGAAAATCTTGCTAACGTTGAAGCATCTCAACAATTAGCTACCAGTCTTGAAGACTATATGATCCTTGCTAGAGAAATAAGGATGAACACCAACACCAAGAAAAGGACGCAAGCATCAAGATCTTCAGCATCTAATGCCAATACTCCTAACACTAGTTCCAAATTTGTTGATCCCATGGTCCAAAGGATGGAAAATGAAATCTTAGCTTTGAAAAAGAAAGTTTCAAACAACAACAATACCTACAAGGACGTCCCAAGGAGGAATTTCCCCAACTATGCTAGAAACAAGAATAAAAATTGCCTTCCAGCACCACAAGGGAGACTTGCACTTGAAGCTCCACCTACCAATACTGTCATAGGATACTATGAGGCTGAACAAGATGAATATGCACAACCAAATTATCCTATGGAAGAAAGTGTCGATCTCTTTCAAGACGAAGAAATGGAATAAACCGGTGACTCCAACATTGGCTACTTGCAAATGGTGAATGAAACTGATGAGGACCTAGTGACAGACACGTACGATGTTTTTACGCGGCAACAATAAAATCAGCTTAATCAAGCTCAAGTTGTTGCTCCACCAACAAAAGAAAAGCTGACAGTTACTATTTCCTAAAGAGGGTCTCCTCTCCCTTGGAAACCAAAGAAGACAGTGAACCAACAAGTGCTCCC
>VDFB02340307.1:0-25643 GCA_007258455.2 Sequoia sempervirens
GTGTAATTAAACAAGTAAAGTAAACTACACTAACACATACATTCTCTAAGGTACGTGATGACGCTTACTTACAATACCCATTACTAACAAAAGTTACTAAATACAACTTATATCTATTACTCATGAATTAAAGATCATACATCCAATAACATTAAAATACATCACTTAAGCTACAAAGTACAATAATGATTCATTCACACATTGCATTTATTTAATATTACAATTACAATTCTCATTTCCAAATGAGATAGTTTATACAAAAGTGTTACAATTACAAATTACAAAGGTTCTCCTCGAATACAATTGAGGAGTGATACAATTACAAGGTATCCAACTGATACAAATGACATAAGAGAAGTACAAATCCACTGGTACACGCAAGCTCTCCATCAAGAAGTACCCACCATCATGAACAAGAACTAGGGACCCAACGATGTAAGGTGCACGTTTCACCCAACCATGTGGTACCCGAAGGTGCAACCCCCATGCTAGGAGATAGTAAAAGAGCTTCCTAGGAAAAACCTACAACCTCTAGACATAGGCAATAACAATACTAAACTACACAAGTACAATACTAACAAAATGGTTATAATGCTTCTAGATAACAATGATCAACTACACAATACAAACAGAATGACTGACAGTTGTCATAGGAGAAGTGTCATCACAAAGTTGCATGGGTTACCCTGGCGAATCTTCCTAAGCTCCGGCCCCCATCTTGGGTTACCCTGGTGACCTCTTACAAAACCTGACCCCATATGCAATCCAATGCGAAATCGATTATCTTTCATAGAGACAAGATAACAATCTTGCCATTCCATGCCTTCTTGTCTACTAGCCCTTGAGTCCATGAGCAAGGCACTTACAATAAGTTAAGTGTTTAAACCACCCTTTTCCCCTAACATATTTATTTAGTTTTTACTGATTAAACTAACTCTACATGAGTTACCCTGACACCACTTTGTGTGTCAGCCCCCATGAAGAGCCACTCCTCTATTAACAACCTAAGGAATAAATTCCACTAACATTGGGTCAACAAGGTGCACATAAATCAATTACAAATACCAACTCAATAACAATATACAACATAACTTGTTCATAGAATCAAGTGTCCATACTGAATAAAATTCCACGTGCACTACCCAAGTTAATACAAAAGCTAAACCATCACAAGTAACAACCACATCTCAAAGGATACATATCTGGAAGACTTACAAAATCAAATACCCCAATTTTCCCATACAACGAGAATAAGAGAAATCACAACTTAAAGCAAATTCAGGCAAAATATTAGTCTAACTTTAGGATTTCTTAAATCCAAATATAGCAACATCGTACTAGATGAAATTAATCAATCTAATTATAATTCAAGCTAGTTGTTTTACTTCAATTTCCTTAATTTCAACTAATGATAAAATCAATATTTCAAATAAAATCTTTTATCACAAAATATCCAATTGTACTTGCATTTACTTAAAAAAACAACATATTATTCTTTTAAATAAATTTACATTCAAACATATATTTAATTCTTGTTTATCATGTTTAAATGTATATTTATCTAATAATTAATACATAATCCATAATTACTAATTAAGTGTGCAATTAAAAAAAAAAATTATATATATATATATATATATATTATATATTAAAAATAATATATAAAACACAATATAAATATACAGATATTAATATAATATTATATATATATAATATAATATATATTATATACATATATAATTTATATTATATAAAATAAAATAAAAAAACATTTAAAAAAAATTGTATTCCACAGAGAGGGGGTCTCAACTTGTATTTCACCCAACCTCCTTGTGGAGGTCCCCTTTACTTTAATGGCAGCGCTTCCCCCACAATATGTGGGGAGTGCTACTCACAGCAGCGCACCCTCCATGGGTGCGGCTGTGGTGCAGCCACAACAACCCCCAACATTTTTTAAATATTATTATTTTTTTTAAATTTTGTTTGTTATGTTTTCCCAATCATGTCGTACAGTGAATTTTCTAGATTTTCAATAAAATTTTACTGTAAATTAAAATTTGTATGTCCATATTTATATATATATATGTAAAATATACTAGAACAATTGTCCAAAAGGACAAATTTTCACAAAAATATTCTACATAAGGGATTTTACAGTTTTAAACTAGGGATTTCAATTTTCAAAGAAGTTAACAGAGAATCTCTTTTCCACAATTTTAATTGAGGATCTCAATTCATTCTTACAGAGGTTTTCTAGTTTCTTCTATTGTTTTGATTTTGAATTTCCTATTGTTTTAAATTCATTTCCCTATAGAGGATTTAAGAATTTTTCAAATTTTCTACAGAGATTTTCAAAAATACACAGCAAGTTTTATAGACATCCTTTCAAAATTAAAAATCAAAGCTTCTAAACAATAAAGCAATAAAAGAACCTGAAACTTGAGGTAATGAAATCTAAAGTTGAGCTTCCCTGCAAATCAATCTTCGAGAACCTCTTCAAAATCTCCACTTCGAGACAAATGTAAAATATAGAGCCAAAATCCCTTCTTTTTTCTAGCAAATCCCTCAACACTTAGTCAAAATTCACAAGTATCTTCTCAACCACCATGAGTTATTTCCTCTTATGCCATTCCTGATTTATTTTTGCTGCATTTAAATAATTTAAAACACAATTTAATTTTAAAAAAATTTAAATCATTTAATCTATGCACTTTACAAATACAATTAAACTATTTGCTTAATAAATTTAATTGATTAATTTATTTACTCAACAAAATAAATTTAATTAATTAATTTATTTACTTAATAAAATAAATTTAACCACAAGGATTAAATTACTTTACCACATAAATTAAATTAAATTAATTAAATTAATTAAAGCTTTTAACAACTTTATTCTAAAATAAATAAATAATCATTTAATCCTTTTAATCATTGATTTTCACAAACAACCTTGCAAATAATTAATTATCAAAACAAACAAGGACAACATGACATTATGACATACCAAACACGAACTGACGACACACTGTAATTGGGATTGTGGTTTGACAAGGGAACCTCGTTACTATCTCCCAATCAACAATACCATTGGGATATGGACACACTCAGACCTGTGAAGCCAGGTGGAGACAATGCCATGTACCTACAATCCTGCAACCAAGACAAATTCCGTGCATTTATAAAAATCATAACAGTCACACCGTGAAGAGAAATCACAAAATCACAAGGTGCTCACAAGTGAGTGATGTAATCCCATCCTCTTCACCAATACAGTCACATCAAGACTGATGAAATTAAAACATCATTAATCAATAGATGAGAATATATCAATATTAACAACTATGCTAATCAAAAGCATAGCATAAACCATAAACATCCATATAGTGTATCATCACATCAAAATATAACACCATTATTGCTCCAATGTCAGCGATCATAAAATAATAACAAGGTATCAGGGTCTATCAAAGTAAAGGTATTGTCTAACAGCATAAGCAAATCGAAACACATAGTAGCAACTGGAGGGGCACTACATATCATGTTCTAAGATAGTGAATCTCATCAAGTCCTCTATATCTTGCTCCTAGATTTTGGTTGGTACTTGAGCTACAAGTCCTTTTGTATCTTGCTCTAAAGTACCTTCTTGCAGTCTTTTGGTAGCCTTATATTGTGAGTTAACTCTCACCATGGTTTTCCCTCATTGGGTTTTCCACATAAATTAGTGTCTCTTTGTGCATGTGTGTGTTCTCTATCTCTTTCTCTTTGTTGTTGATCTGATTACTACTATATCTTTCATTGGTAAAGTTTTGTTGAAGGTGTTAAAGATTCAAATTGCTATATTCTTCTAGTTTGCTCTTTTAAAGTTCTATCTTTATTTGCTAAAGGAGTTTGAGTTGTGCTAAAATTTTCAAGTTCCAGAAGGGGTTAAGTTTTGTGTAGACTGATTTACCCCCTCTTAGTCTATGGAAGTGTTCAACAATGTCATTCATAATAACTACAATTTACTTTTGAGAATATAATAACTAATATAAAATTTTAAATTGCAATTTGTACAATCTTACAAGATATTTTTCCAATCACATAGACAAAGTTATTAAATCACTACACATTTTCTACTCCATATGAAACAAAATATAATATCATTTATGATAACTATAATTTAATTTTTAAAATATAATATAACTAATGTAAAATTTTAAATTATATTTTATACGACCTTACAAGATATTTGTCCAATCACATAGACAAAATTGTCAAATCACTACACATTTGCTACTTAATAGATAATGTGCAAGTGTTCAATTTCCTGTTCTTCGATAATTTAATATGTTCCAAACTTGACACAAATAAAAACTCTTATTTCTCAAACTTGTCCCATCTTGAGAACTAAATGCCCATATTGGAAATGTCAAACACCAAATATTGAGTACCTTTAAAATAAATATGCACATGTGAGGCTCACCATTTGAATAAATTAAAACAATTAGTACACAACATTTTAAAATTATTTCTACTAATCCACCCAATCACCTCCAATAAAAATATATGATTTTGAATCCATGGATCAAAAAATATAAAAAAATCAAGATGGAAAAAAAATATACTAACAACCCATAATGAAAGAAATTTATTTACAATATCATTGCATACAATTAGAGCTATAGAGAACAACAACTTGACTACATAGATTATCAAACTACATAAAATATTAGAGTGTAGGGAATATCAAATTATTTTGTACTTTTTGTCTAGATATTTTAATATTTTCTTCATTATATTCTAACACAAGTTAAAAAATTAAGAGTGTAATTTTATTCAAAATAGCGCTTAAGTTCTAGTTGTAAGCTTTAACACTATCTTCTCTGTATTTTACATATTTGAACTATTTTATAATTTCTCTATTTGTCATTGCTAGTAGTTTTTGAACTTATTCAGTCTCACTTTCTTAGATTTCAAACTCATACAATTTTCCATGTTCTCCTTATACCTCAACACTTCAATAGAATTCACCCTTTTCATGGGAAAATACATAATATACATAATATTTTTTATAGTATTAAGATTATATATCGATGTTGAAGTATTATTGAAACTATATATGTGCCTATGATACCAATGATCTTAGCATTTAGTTGTGCCAAGTCTTTCTAATCTAAACAAAAAAAAAGTCAAAAATTTCATCTGCTCTATCATTGATCCAAAATGCATCCAAGGCAGTCATGTTTATGACCACACCTTTCTGGAAAAAAATTTAATTATTTTTTTGGTCTCTAACCAAAAAGGTTGGGTTAAACAGGTTGCTTATGTGCTAGTTTATCCACATCTACAAAGGGAAGCAGTGCTAGTCATTTTCAATTTCAACAAGCATCCACCAAAGGGTTCCTTAGGTGGTGTAATTTACATTCAAGTGGCCCTAAGGAATGAAGATATTAAGAAGGTCATTACTCTATTTGAGGATGGGCTTGCTCGCAATAATATGAAGACTTTAAGTTTTTCATTGGCCATCACAATTTTTCACTCTCCCCTTTGCAAGTAGTGAGAGTGATTGAACTCACAAATGACATCAAGTTTGTTATATAAAAGTTGCTAAAGAAATAGGTTGGGCTCTTAGCATCCCTCTATGAATCATGTAATTTTTTTTTATTAATATATATGAGATTTTCCCTCTTCATAGTAACTTTTTAAGACCTAATACAATAGTGTTCATCTCTTCATAAGTTTTAGATATTTATTTGCTCATATTTCTAAATAACAAGCTTCTATGAAATAAAATCTATTGATCACATACTTTAGATTTTTGTAGAAGATTACTATGAGAAACATTGATTTACGTATATACATATACATATATATGTATGTGTCACATCCTCTTAAAAAGGGCATCTCACAAGGAGCTCATTTGGTCAATAAAATAAAATAATATAACATAATTGATGAATCCCAAGACCAACAAGATACACGGTATTAATGGAGATAACCCCTTTAAAATGAGAGGATGTAGGGAGAAAAAGGGGTCACACCATTAATACAACATGGTATTCATTCCCTTGGGTTGTCAGGTGTGCAAGTCACATGGAATTGGAACCTAATAGCCTTTAAACCCCATGGCCACTCCATAATTTGGGGATTCAAGCTTCATTTTGGAGGAGAAAATATAGAGAAACATGTGGGGAGAATTCAACAGGAAACAAGAAGGAAAATGTGGGAGAGGAAGGAGATGAATGTAGAGTATGTTGTGAGAGAAAGAGATGATAAAGGGGTGTGAGGAGAAAAGAAGAGGAGGTGAGGGAGAAGGAACATCCAAGCTAGATGAAACCCCTCAAAGAAACATGTTATCATAGAACACAAAGGTTGTAGGTTATCAACAAAATGAATTTGTTGCAAGGTCATTAGAAATTTTCAAGATAACTCAATGGATGTAGATATATGGGAGTATTTCTACACATTGAGGGAAAGAGGATAATGGAATGGAAAGGATATGGTGTAATTGGTGCACCAAAGAGGCATATTATCTTCTATAGGCCTAAATTTTGTGCATTTGGTGTATAACAACATGAATAAAGTATAATTATGACCTTATATTCATCCATAACTTATTGGATGTTGAGGATTGGATATGGGTATGTTCATTATCCATTGATTTTATATTTTGTAAACCTCTTTCTTTGTCATAGAATAAGAGGGTTATTTTTTCATGTGTAGCAATGAATTCACTTGCATATCTATTATAGATATTGGTATCTTTAAAAATGGAATTGTGGTTGTGTCGAATATATATTTTAAGTAAACCAAAGGATTCTTTGGTAACTAGTAGAATTTTGATATTCAAAATTGATACTTTGCATTAAGGAAAGGAGGATTATTGATTTGGGTTTTTACATACCCTATGCTTAAAGTAGATTAAAAGGGGTGATGAGGATCTTAACTTGAATAGTGTTTTTTTAATATAATATGTCATGAAATAATTATTATTTCCTATATCATAATTAACATCTCTTTTATGATGATTGTTCCTAATAACCACACGCATCATATGTGTAGAGGCACTTGATAACTAAACCAATTGTTTCAACACAATTTATTTTTTTTCCAAAGAAAATAGGTTGAAATACAAGGTCTTTTAAAACTACTTAAATTATAAATATTTCAAACAAGCTAAATTTGTATGTGGTTAGGTAAAAACCTAGTCTCAATATAATTTTAGTATAGTTACCAAGTATGGAAGAGAAAAGATGTAGTAACAAGGCACCTAATATATCATATTTGAGAATACATTAACCTATGACAATCTACTAGTGAATCCATTAATAAATATAGAGTTGTAAGACACTTTTGGGTATTTCACTCTAGGTTTGGGAGTATAGGCTTTATATAGTTACATGATGATTATAGACCTCTTAAGTATAAGAATCTTAATATTTTGACTATCAAGTGAACTAAGGGAAGGGTAATATAATTGTACCAGATTGTTGCATTGTGAAGGCATCTTGATTGGTATCTTGTTATTTGCTATAACTAGATTTATTTAATTTTGAATATGTTGTCATGCATAAATTTCGTGTATGGATGTGATTTTAGCAATGTTAGTAACTATTTGTATGAAATTGGGTAACAATGAAACTTGACCTTTATTTAACAAGATTGAACAAGAAATGGGTATTAATGTAAGTTGAGCTATATGTACACACACACACACAACCATCTATCTTATTAGCCTCAACATAGGATGATATAATAATTACCATATATGTTGCATTAATAGATGTAGCATTTCATCCCTTGTGGGAAATTTTAAAATGGTCATGTGCTCCTATATTGGAGTATATGTGACTAATAATCTAGTCAATTTGGGAATAATAATAATATTGGCCATCTAAGCATGAGAAATTAGACATAGTTTTGTAAGACTATTATACCTTGAAACCTATTATAGTGTTTCCTCCCTAGTAGAAAGGTGTGCAAGTATTATAAATAACTAGTTCACCCCTTACTTATCCTAACTTGTGCATGTAAGGAATAACTATTGCATGAATGCATCTTTACTTAGATATAGCTTAGGTTTAATTTAATTACATTGGGTTAAACATTGACATTATATTGATTAAACTATGCATGATTAGCCATCAACTTGTGTCTAATAGGAAAATTATGATGTGTGTACAATTAAACATGGAATTGATTGTTATTAACAAGTTACAACTATTTTTTATTAAACCCTATCTAGTAGGACATAATCATGATATATGGTGAGTATTGAGTTGTACCATACAATGAATAAAATCATAAGGTAAAGATTTATTATTCTTTTTTAGGGTAAAGCTTCATATGATGATTTAATGATTATAGTGTTTTCATCTTTCTTAAGTATGATTTTGGTTTTAATCCTTTTTCTATGGGATGAACTATGGGTACGCATTAGTCACTCATTGTGTGAATGACCTTGGATTTTGTGTATATTATTATTAATGCCCTTACCAATGATGATATCAATCAACATGGGTTGCTTTATTTTTGGCATAGCTTGTGATGGATTAGGAAAAGGATGGGACCCATGATGTATTATGGTATACAACAACATTCCTTTTCCAAGTGAAATCTACTTACAGGATTATGTGATTGTGAATCAAGTAATGATATGATGAGTGAAATAAATTGTATCTATTTCCACTTTACCAATTATTCTTTATGTGAACACATGAAGTATTGTACAGATTGTTCACACTAAATATATGTGATGTATGTGTATGAGCTAGTCAATATTATACTTTTGATATGTATGGAGGTAGGTACACATGATTTGATATGTTTACAATATTTTTTCATTGACATCATTCTTGATTGGTGTGCCACACATGGAGATAAGTTTCAGAAGTTTTACTAAGGAATTTAGTGTATACTCTAAGACAGAGTCATGGTATTTTGGTCTACATTCTTCTGTAGAGAAAGCTTTTGTCTTGCAGTTCAGAAGATAATATTCTGGAGATGTGAAAGTGCTTATTCAAGAATCCAAGTCATTACACCTTCTATAGTGAAAATTATAAGTGACAGAGTTTTGATCTGAGCTTTGGCAAAGTAAAGTGTTGATGGAGGCTTATTGGAATGCTCTACATTCCTCTGGAGTGATAGATGTGGTTGTGTGGAATTGGGAATATGCTTAGAAAAGTGTATGGTTTCATCCTTGCAATTCTCAAATGTTTTGGTGTACAAAAATGCAATATCCTAAGTTTTGAAGTGCTACAATTTGTCTAGGATGCTCTGTTTTCATCATTTCAATATGTTTCTCTTGTGCCAACTCATACTGATTAGATACTATAAAAAAAGGTTGAAGAGATATTGTACATAGACTACATTGTTCACATCCTAGTCCGCATGATGTTTTTGGTTTCTCCATAGTGGTGTAAATATGAACAGTTGGCATCTTTGGTAGTGTTGACATTGATTGGGCCGACAATCTTGTTTCCTTCATCTACGATTGATCTTGATTAATTAATTTTGTTTTCAAGGATTTTTGGTGATGTATTTGGGGCCTGTTAAGTAGTTTATTGATCTACAACTCATTTTCTCTTCATAAATTCATATGTGTGAAGCCAACCTATGTAGTATCACTCATTTCAATTTATAGGTCATCTTGGAGTTGACCTTTTGAGTTGTTGTGGAGGGTATTCCTAGAAGAAAAAAATCACTTGTGAAAATATTATGTGAGATTGGGCAATATATTGAATATGAAGTGTGTGAAGTTAGTATGATGAAATAATTGTGTGAAAAAGGGATTGCAACATCAACATATGTTAGATGCTCATTTTATAAAAGTGCATGTTCATGTTATCATTGTAATTTTTCATGTATCCTTCTATCAAGAAATGAGCCTCTTCAAGAGGTTCTTGCATCTTTCCCTAAGGTTGCGTGCCTTAGCCTGCAAGTCCAAAGGTAGTGAGCCTTAACACATTGTAATTTTTGTAAGCATGAGCTTCATACATTGAGTTATCTCTCACCATGGTTTTTCCCTCATTGGATTTCAGACATAAAAATTCTAGTGTCCTTGTGTGGTGCATATTTTTCATTTCCGCTTTTCTTTTTATTTAATTTGATTTGATGTTTAAATATGCAAATAGAATTGTTTAAGTTTTAGTATATGTTGATTCACCCCCCTCTCAGCCTTTCAGTGTGTTCAAAAATTTGTATCAGAGCCAAGTCTCTTTGAGAAGCCCAACAACTGAGGTAGATCTTGCATTTGAACACATGGGATCTATAGCAAATATCAATGATATGTTTATTCTAGAACTAGATTTAGAGTCAATGGAACTTGAAGGTTGGGACATCTATCCAGAAGATTGTGAAGGATAACTCTAGTCTACTCTTGAAGATATGGATGAAGCAAGAAAACTAAATATGAAATATGAGTGCATGCTTGAAGAAAAAAAAATGTCAAATTGAAGGCACAAGCTAGAGAATCAAAAGAACTTGGAAAACTAAAAGCTCAAATAGAAGGAGGTAAATAATTTGAGACTAAACTCAAAGGAGGCAAAAGATGTGATCTCAAATTTGAAATGTAAGGTTGAAAAAGGTAAGAGATTGAGGAATGCTTGAATACCAAGCTCAATGATAAAACTACTTAATGTTTAAAGCTTGAGGAAGAGATTGTCACTCTAAGAAAAGAGCTAGGAAAAGAAAAAGAAAAAATTGACAAGGGCTTGAAACTGAAAGGAGGTTTTGAAATTCTTGATGAATTGATCAACTGTCAAAAACCATCAAAAGAAAAATCTAGTCTTGGTTTTGAAAAAGGGAAAATTATTCTAACCAGTGCATCTGCAAACTTATATCACAACTTTAAAGGAGAAGGAAATTTTGATACAAAGGAGGAGAAAGCTTACACTAAAGATTATAATAGAACAAGATAGCAAGAAAGGAGTGTTGAATGCACAAGAAAATTGAGAGGGGGGTGAATCAGTTGTACCTTAAAACTTCAAAACTCTCACAAACATTCAGATCCACATTAATCCAATTAACCCTTAATTTGTTAAAATGATTTATCATGAAAGCAAATAACAAAAATAGAACCAAATCAACACAATACATAAGGAAACACCAAACTTACATGGAAAACCCAAGATGAGAAAAACCATGGTGAGGATTAACTCACTATAATTAGGGTTAAAATTATCAAGGTTATGCAATAAAGCATGTAAATCAAACCCTAATGAACAATGAAGCACAAATAAGAATAAAGACATAAAAACATGGAACAATATTACCAAATCTTCATGCCACCATTGATTCACCTTCATTGCACTTCTCCATTTTGCTTGGATATAATAATTTCCCTCATATTTTTGAGTATGAAAATAGGCCTAATGACAATGAAAAATAAAAATATTGAAGATTACAGTTGACTATGGATACTTGACTTGATATTGACTTGATAGCAAGATGACTCAAGATAGCTTGTAGATGCAATAGACTAGATAGCAAAATGTTAGATGAGAAATGGCAATGACAAGGTTTTTTATAGGAAAGACAAATTTGAATGAAGGGCTAAGATTGAATGTCAATAATCAATGGCCAAGAATGAAAGATGAGGTATGAAATAGGGTTAGGGCTAAATTAGGGCAAATGTTAAGGGTTGACAATCAAGATTAAATTATAAATAATTTAATCAAGGGCAGAGGTTAATAGAGACATGTATAGATAAGGATCAACATGGATAAAGAGGTGATAGGAAATTAAACAATAACAATTATTTAATCTAGGTGGCCAATCAATAATTAAATAATTATTTTTAATTATTTAATTATAGAGGAATATGGCAAAGATGACCTTTTGAATTAAATAATGATTTAATTCAAAATTCAAAAGAGTGGACCAAAGTAAATAAATATAATTTATTTAATTTATGACAGAAGAGGCTAACAAATAATTAAATAATTAAAATAATTATTTAATTATAGTGGAAAGTGTTATAAAAATTAAATAAATAAGAATTTTAATTTTAGAAAGAAAGGGATTTAAGTAGGATGTAATTAAATAAATAAAGTTTATTTAATTAATCAAGGAAGAATAAAGATAGAAATGAATTAATTAAATAATTGAAATTATTTAATTAATAGAAGACTTATGACTTTAGAAAATAATTAAAATTATTTAATTATCAAAGACAAAAGAGGAAATGTTGGAGAATTTAGAAGTCGCGGACCTAGGACAATTTTTAGTGTCTACACTTTTCCCCTCTTTGATACAATGTAGTTTATCGCATTGTGTCCAAGAAATTTAGTCAAAACATGCCCCCGATGCGGATAGGGTAGATCTATGCCCCCTCGAGAGAATAGGCAGGTTCGAAGAACACGAGTGTTCTCTTGAAATGAATGAGAAGACTAGAGGATGAAGGATAGAAGTAATGTTAGTAAAAAAGAGATGGATGTTAGTATGAAGAGAGAACTTCAATATTTTTCCATATACATAATAGGCATTGCATTAATCATCATCAGGTGGTAAAATGACCCAAATGGACAACAAACACCATGATATGGTGTAGACCAAGATGTGCAAGGTCATCCACTTGTAAAATAGATAATCCCAGACAAGGAATGTCCTAACTCATACTAAGGGCCAAGTTGCCCTAGTCTTTTTCCCAAAATAGTCTACAAATAGCAATCAAAGAAAGAGTCAAGAGACATCATCACTCCTCTAAATCCTTCATGGGACATCCTCAAGGAAGCTAGTAACGCTACTCAAAGACAAAACAAGAAAAAGATAAGACAAAACAGTCCACGAGATCAATAGCCATTCAAAGTGTTTGCCAAAATATGGTTGTTTGACGTTTAGTGGACTAGGTGATTGATGGGTTGATTGTTTGATGAAGCCTAGTTTCAGGAGAGGAAACATATCGTATAAGGCATCAAGTCTGGTTTTGATTATGTGACTACCTGTATAATCCGAATGACAAAGATTTGATTAATGACATTGTCTAGTTTTAGGAAGGGCACATCTTGTATAAGACATAAGTTGACTGGTTTGATGGTGTACATTGGTTTAATGTTGTTCACTGTTTTGGAAATTGATTGAGTTGACTAGGTGACTTTGTTGGATTGTTTTGTTGATTTGTGACTTGTCTAATGTTTTTTATGACTATTTGTGTCCAAGTTGACTTCTCTAATTTATTATGACTAACACGACAAACCCTAAAGGATAGACCTAGGTGGCCTTAGGGGCTCATCGAAAAATGACCTTGCCTATGTAACAATGTGCAGAGACCTCATAGTTCGATATGACATGACTTTATTTTAATTACAAAGGATTGAGTCATGATTTTATTCAATAAACCTAAGAAGACCAACCTAATGCCTCAGAAGCACATCAATAGATGGCCTTTCCTACGTTTAGTTGCAGAGGAAACGTAGTTTGACTTGGACTTGGATGGACAAGACTAACTTCAACTCTATTTTTGGTATTTTTGCAAGTTATTTGAATGTTTTTTGTGTTTTTGACATGTTTTAATTTTTTTGGATTTTTGGAATATTTTGATTTTTTTTTATCTTTTTGAGGTTTTATTTATTTATTTATTTTTCTTTTGATAGTTTTACAATTTTTGTCTTTTTAAGTGAAAGCGACCTCTAATAACAAGTGTAGGATCCAATGAAGACATAGGTCAAGTATTTGCCCCCAGTCGGGTATGGGACCAATTTATTAGGAGTGGAATGGCATGGAATATGAAAAAGCAAAAGGGCGCATGATACCAATCGTTCCAGGCTATGAAGAGGACAACCAGTCATTATTATGGATGAAATGTGAAAGGTGAATGATGGGGAAAAGTCATATTGGAATGATGGTAGACAACAGAGAAAGGTCAACTATACAAGGTGCATGTTTTCTAGATTTTCACCACGGTACTTATCCAAAGTGCCATCAAAGTGGTTTTCACTATTGGACGAATTATTTCTCTTTACTATTTTTCATAATTTTTTTATTTTTTAAGTTTTTTTTTCTGTTACCAAGATGCCTGTTTGCCAAGTTTTCATCAAAGTAAGGATTTTTTTTCTATTTTTTTCTATTTTTTCTAGTTAAAATGGGACTTTTGAAAGCAATGTGTAGAACCTCCGTAGATGCAGACTATTGATTGGTTCTAACAAGGGTTCTCCTTCAAGAGTAGAAAGTTGATATGCTCCTGATCCAAAGACTGCTATGACAATATAGGGACCCAACCAATTCAGCTCAAAATTTCTTGGCTTCTCTCGCTCTCCTTGATTCTTTGGATTTTCTGTTAAGACTAGGTCACCAATGTCAAAATGTTGATTCAAGACTTTCTTATTGTAAATGTGACAAAGACAATTTTGATATGCTTGAAGATGGTCCAATGCTTTTTGTCTCCATTCATCTAAAAGTTCCAACTTATGTATCCTTGAGACTCGATATTCTTCATCGTCAATCTACCCTTGCATGGATACCCTTAAGGAAGGAAGTTTGACCTCATTAGGCAAGATAGCTTTGGAACCGAAGCCTAGGGAATATGGAGTGGCACTGGTGAGAGTGTGAATGCTTGTTTCATAGACCCATAGAGCAGGGTTAAGTTGGAGGTACCATTCACAACCAACATCATTGATGATCTTTTTAAGGATTCTAAGAATTGTTTCTTTAGACACCTTGGCTTGGTTGTTACCTTGTGGGTAATATGGAGTGGAGAAATGGTGTTGGATGTGGAATTTCTCGCAAAGTTGGCAGACTTCTTGGTTTTTGAATGGGCGACCATTATCAATAATGATGGACTGAGGAACGGGTAAAAGCACAAAGTTGTGTCACACTTTCAGCCAAATAAATAGTTCCGAGTGAAACATTTTCCGCTACAAAAGTTTTGATCGAATAGGTTTTGACCGAAACTACGTGGCCTATACGTGGCACATAGGGTTTCGACTGAATCCAAAAAATTAAATTTTTCCCTTTGCCGCTTTGAAATTGGCTTATTTTATGTGCAAGGTTTCTATATAAATGGTTTTTTCCAAAACCATTTCTGCCGAAATTGTCTATGTGGCATCCTAGTTAGTAGCCAACTCAACTTTTTTCAGATTTTTTTGAAACTTTCAACTTCAACTAAGTATTTCTTCAGTTAGAATGTTTTAAAAAAAAAAAAAAATACCCTTATGTAGATCTCGGAGTGGTGAATCTAAATATGTAATTTTTTTAATATTTTGATTAGTTTTAATATATTTTATTTTTAAAATAATGCAAGTAGGTTGTTAAAGTTAAAAAAGAGGTTGATTAGAAATTTTAAAAAAATAGTAAAACATATTTAAAAAAATTAAAAATACATGGTGCACTAGAGGAGAGAGTCCCCTTCAAAAGGGTATAATTTGTTTTTTGAATGATTAAAAAAATAGACAATAGTTGACGTCCCATGAAAACTATCAAATTATGACAAGTTTGACTTTAAAACATTATTACAAGAAAAATATACATCAAAAATTTTTATTTTTTTTCCATGCACTAGATATTGAAGTTACCTATTTGGAGAAAAATATTCCAGGAAAAATGTTTTTTTTTCAATTTGTTTCTTAACATCCTATGAACGTCACTTTTTTCTGAATTTTTCAGCATTCCAAAATCTATTCTTAAATTGATAAAAAAAATAATGAAAACAATTTTTAAAAAAGCTAAAAAATTATAGGAATAAACTTCATCAAAAGTTCTACATTTCATTAGTTTACATCATTTTTAAATTCAAAACATAAATACCACTTTCATGTGGTCAAAGTTCAATTTTTTTTTGTTATTCATTGATTCCTTTATAAAGTGTGACATAGGTTTGTGCTTTTACCCGAACACCATATCGACAAATAATATAGTTAAGGATGAACTTAGAGATTTGTTTGTCAATAATGTATGCCATGGAAATAGCTTCAATCCATTTAGTGAAGTACTTACTCACAGTGATGATGAATTTATGGCCATTAGAGGATGTAGGATGAATCTTACCTATGAGGTTGAGTCTCCATTGAGCAAAGGGCCATGGTGATGTTATTGTATGGAGTTCTTATGTTGGTGCGTGTATCAAATCTCCATGAATTTGACACTATTGATATCTTTTGACAAAGAAGTATGAGTCTTTTTCCATTGTAGGCCAATAATAACCCAGTCTCATGATTTTCCTAGCCAAGGTTAGATTGCTAGAATGGGATCCACATATGCCCTTGTGTACTTCATGCAAGGTTGTTTGTGCTTATTCAGCATTGAGACATCACAAAAGGGTGTTGTCTAGGGCACGTCTGTAAAGGGTGTCATCGATGATGGCATATTTGGAGGCTTTACAAATAAATGTCTTACATTGGTTAGCCGAAAGGTCAAGGGGAAGGATTTGGTCATGAAGGTAGTCATATATGTCTTGGTACCATGGGGAATTGGGACCAACAAGTTCACACACCATCTCTGACTCAGGGATGTCGAAGGGAGGAACCAAGAGCTATTCTACCAAAAACTCAAATTGAGGCACATTATTTGGTATGTCCAAGACAAAGCCAATGGTGGCCATGGAATCTATTGCTTTATTCTGAATCTAGGGCACTTGATGAAAGAGAATGATTTCAAAATACCATCTAAATCTATCTACCATCCATTTTTAGGGTGTAATCTTTTCATCCATGGTATCATAATCATCGTTAACTTGTCAAATTACCAATTGAGAATCACCATATACTTGTAGGTACTTGATCTTCCATTTGATTGCCATACAAATTCCTATTAGGAGGGCTTCATATTCTGCTATGTTGTTTGTACATGGAAAGGAAATTTTGAATGAGTTAGGAATTGTATCACCTTGAGAGGTGACAAATAGTATGCCTACTCCAAAATCGTGATTTGTGTGTGACCCATCAAAGTAGAATTTCCATGTCGTTTTTGTGTCTAAAGTGAAGATGGATTCGTTTTGAAAATCTAAGACTAATGGATGGTCTACCTTGGTTGGTGCATCGACAAGTTGGTCGAAAATAACCTATACTTTTATGGATTTTCTTTCGACATACTAGATATCATATTCACTGAGTAACATGACCCACTTAGCCAACCATCCTATCAATGTTGCTTTACTAAGAAGATATTTCAAGGGATCTATCTCTATGACCAATTTTGTTTCATGATTAGACATGTAGTTCCTTAGTTGTTGAGTAGAAAATACTACCACAAGACAAGCACGTTCTATTGAACTGTAGTTTAATTCATAACCAACCAGAGTGCAACTGGTGTAGTATATGGCTCGCTCCCTACCTTCATCATCATTTTGTGCAAGTAATGCCCCCAATGCGGATGTAGTTGCTAAAATATATAGGATAAGAGGTCTCCCATCAACGGGTGGCATTAATAGTGGTGGTGTTAGTAAATATCCCTTGATCTATTGAAAATCTTCCTTACACTTTTCTATCCATATAAACGGTATCCCTTTTTGAGTAAGTGTTGGAAGGGATGAATCTTGTCATCCAACTTTGTTATAAATCATCTAATGGATTGGAGTCATCCTTGAAATGTTTGTATTTGACTGATGTTGGTTGGTGGAGGCATGTCCATTATAGCTTTGACTTTTGTTGGGTCAACTTCAATGCTTCATCTAGAGACTATGTAACCTAGAAGTTTTCCTGATGTAACTCCAAACACACACTTTTTGGGATTTAATCTGACTTTGTATTCTTCCAATATATTGAATATCTTATCTAGAACTCTCAAGTGGTCACCTTGGCTCAATGACTTAGCTAACATATCATCTACATAATCTTCCATTAAGGTATGGATCATGTCATGAAATATTGTTGTCATAGCTCGTTGATAAGTTGCTCTGGCATTCTTGAGTCCAAAGGGCATGACATTCTAGCAATAAGTTCCCCATGGACAAGTGAAGGTTGTATTATGTTGATCTTTTGGTGCTATTTTAATTTGGTTATACCCTAAGAAGTTTTCCATGAGAGATAACATTTCATATCCAACTATCAAGTCTATGATTATGTCAATATTCAATAATGGAAAATCATCTTTAGGACATGCCTTGTTTAAGTCTCGAAAGTATGTACAAATGCAGATGCCACTTGTTGGTTTTTTCACTGGCACAAGATTGGAAATCCATTCGGTATAGTCAATTGACCTCATGAAGCCAACATCTAGTAGTTTCTTTAGCTCAGCCTTGACCAATAAAGTGATTTGCGGATGCATCTTTATTAGTTTTTGCTTGATAGTTTTAGCATCTGGATACAATGGAAAATGGTGTAATATCATGTCAGGATCCAATCTAGGCATGTCAGCATATGACCAAGCAAAGTTAATCTTTCTCTCTTCAAAGAAGACTCTAAATTCTAGTTGTTATGATTCTGTCAAAGATGTAGTGAAGCAAATTATTCTAGAATTGTCATATGTGCCAATGTTGATTTCCATAGATTTTTCAATTAGTATTGGTGACTTCTCCTAGTAAATGGGGAGAACATCCAACCCTCCATCCTTGGGTGCCTTGGAGAGGTTTTCGCCCTTGGATATGTCCTTTCTTTTTACTTTTTCATCGTCTAAAGGTGCCTTTCGGTTTTCACTTAGAGACTTATCATTTTTTTTCTTTATTTTTTCTTTGTTAAATTTACTTTTGTGACTAGAGGGGTGAATGGACTCCCCAAAGTATTCCATATGATCCAATTCAATGGTAAATCCAATTTTATGGTCACCACTAGGGATTCCTTTACGCAATCCCATGAACTCAACAATTGCTTCGTCATTCTCAAATATGTCCAAGATAGGAGGTTATTATTGATCCCAATTGATGATTTGGGGATAAACTAAGGGCATGCCATCATTGGAAATGTCAAATTTTAAGGCAAACAAGGTAAATATGAAGGTTTCTTTAGGGCTACGGATCATGGTATCAGACAAGTCAAGCTCGGCAAGAATTTCAGCTATATTGTACTTGCTAGAGGTAAGAGAGTCCCATTCGTACTGATTGGAATCAATCTCTATGTAGTCATCATCAAGTGTGTCTAGTGGTTGAGAGGTACCAGGTAAGGTAGGTGTCTCGATAACCTTAGAAGCATTTACTGCCTCTTGTAAAGGTGCCACGATACTACAAGCACCAATTTTAATCAGTTTAAACCCAAGCCCTAGGCCTTTAGGTCGCTAAGACACAGACAAAGGTTCGATCATTCCATTTTTATGCACTCCAAGTCCACTATGTCCATCATATCCTTTGTCTTGCATGATCCTGAAAACTTTGCCATACTGTTATGTGGGTATTTGGGTGGGTGGAAGAGCTTCTTCATTTCCTTCTTCTTTATAAAGCCAAGAAGTCACATCTTCTTGATTGATAGCTTCTTTACTCAATTCTCATCATTTTTTGGAAGTGGTTGAGGGAGGCAAGTGAATAGTGACCTTGGGTTTCCTTTTATCTATTGTCGATTTTCTATATAAATTAGGAGTTAGCTTGCTGATACAATACAATGTTTTCATGTGATACTCTCCACAACCCTTGTCTTGGACCTCAACCTTAGGATCAACAGGTGGATATTTTGATGTGGACGCTTTAGAGAGGGTGGAAGGGTGAATGTAATGAGATGAGGTGGATGATGAAGCCTCTTGATTAATGGGTACATTCTACCGAGGTACTCCATGTAGGTTAGTGCAATATTGGAATGGATCGGGATCACCAGCTATCATGATCTCGGTGCCATTATATGGTAATTTAAGGCATTGGTGGTTTGTGGAGGGTATGGCTTTCATGGCGTGAATCCATGGTCATCCTAGAAGAAGGTTGTATGGAAGGTCAAGGTCCAAGACTTGAAAAGTGGTGTCCATGAATACGGGACCAACTCTGATAGGTAGTGTTATGACTCCTTTAGATGATCGTTCTTCATCATATGCCTTGATGACAATGCTCTTAGTGGTGTCTACACATGCTTCTAAAAATCCCAACATCTTAACCAATTTTAAGGAATTTTTTAACCATGCTCCACCATCTACCAAGACTCGTCTAACTTTGGTTTTATGGACAAGGAATTCAAGGTGTAAAGGGTCGTTATGGTTTGTCTTTTTGGTTGAATAGCCTTGTTCAAAAAAAGTGGTGTGATGGGAATTGGTCAAGTAGCCTACCATCTCCTAGAAATGATTGATGTCAAGATCAGTGGGGATAGCTGTGTCCTACAAGGCTTTGTAAAGGATGGCTCGATGATCAGGTGATATACATAATAACTCTAAGATAGAGATTTGTGTGGGAGTCTTTCCAAATTGGTCAAGCAAGTTGTATTGGGACTTTGGTGGTTGTTGTTGTTGTGGAGAACCTTGAATGGTTACCTTAGTTTGGCGAGTGTTGACAACACATTCGGGAGGTTTCTTAATGGTAATGGTATTGACATGTTCATTGGCAGCTCAAATGTGATTTATGATAGTGGTATGGTTATATTCATATTTGGCATTAGTGTAATTGGCTGAATTATTATTGTTCTTATTGCCCGAACTAGAGGCTTTTCCTTTTCCATGGTCATGTAAAGGATCGATAAAAAAATTTATGGTTGCTATTTGAAGATTGTTGTTGGTGTTGTCCATTAACTTCAATAGTGCCATTTTCCACAAGGTCTTGTATGATGTTTTTCAGTTGCCAGAATTGTGATAAGCTATGTCCCTTGGTTCAATGGTAATCACAAAAGGAATTGTTGTCCCACCAAGATGGTTTACACTATCCAAGATCATAGTGTTTTGGTTCAGTAAGTTGTATGGGATTATGTTGTAAGAGTTGTTTAAAAACCAATTCAATCGGCTCCCCTAGAGAAGTGTATTGTCATCTTGGGAACTTCCTTTGGGCTCTCAGTTGTTATATGTTTTGGACCACATTGGCAGTTTGGTCAGGAGTTCTTGGTACATTTTTGGATGTGTTAGGCTCCCTAAGTGTAATAATAGGAACTATATATACATACTTAGCATCGACAACTCCATCATTAGTCACATTCTTGTTTTGGGCCCAATATTTTCTCTTGTCACCAAATGAAGTGCAACATTGCATCCTTAACTCATGTCTCAAGTGGGAGTTAAGGTTCTCTATGAACATGACAACCTTTTGTTTTTTTGGTATCTTGATTGAGCATCGACTAGCCAAACTTCTCCATTCTAGAAGAAGGTGACATTTTTTTCTCCTTCATCTTGTGTGGTATGGCATAAAGTGTAATCGTTGTTTTGTTGTATATGTTAAAGGAAAATTGTTCAAGAAACTTCTCTGCTAGTTCACCCCATTTTTTTATGCCAATTAGTAAATGTGCAAACCACTCAAGTGCTATGCCCATAAGACTTCATGAAAATAGTCTCATAAGGTATGTGAGATTGTATGTAACGTATATACAAGTTGTGGAAAATTATCTCATGTGTTCAAGTGGTTTGCCCCTCCCCTTGTACGTAGGCAATTTTGGGATGGCATAGCCATGTGGAAAGGGTGGCATGTATAGAATCTTTTCAAATGGATAAGAGAATAATTCCTTAGTCAAGTAGGTCTTCTTGTTAGAAATTTTCATATTTTCCATTTGTTGTTGCAAGGCAACCATTTGAGTTTGTAAGACATTCACTTGAGTCAATGACATGTTTTGTGTATTGTGAGGGTCTATATTGGCATTTTGTGATCCAATGTTATGGAATGGGTTTTGGTTTGGTATATGTGTATGGGACAAATTTTGGTTTTGTGTTTGGGACATGTATGTGTATGATGGATTTTGGTTTGGTATGTTTTGGTTTGGTATTAGGATATGAATGTTATGAAGTGAATTGGATGATATATGCCATGAGTTTGTAAAAGTTTGACCATGTGGATTTTGGTTGCCATATTGTGGAAAAGGTCCTTGGTTACCATGTTGCATGAAGGAGCCTTGATTGCTAAAGTTGTATGTTTTCCAAAATGAAAACTTGGGTATTGTATTGTGTAATGGGGAATATGTCCTAGTTGTGTTGTAATGATGTGTTGAGAATCCCCTATGTTTGGTATGGAATTTTTTTAGGAGTCTTGTTGATGAAAATTCTAGGTCTCTTGATGGTATTGTTTGTGCCAAATGGGTTTGAGGATGATGCCCTATGGTATTAGATGTAGCAAAGGTGGTACCAAAGGGTTGTGACATGGATTGTGTCATATTTGATGTCATGCTTTGTGTCATGCCTTGGGCCATGCCTTGTGTTAAGCCTTGTGTTAAGCCTTGCGGCATGCCTTGTGTCATGCCTTGTGTTCTAGATAGGGAAGTATGAATGGTTGTAGTGTCTTTTGTAGTTCCTCCTAATGGAATAGATGTATTAACTTGCAGAATAGAGCCACTAGAAGTAGGTACGGTGTGTCCTTGTGTTTTTTCATTTGGTGTATGTATAACTTGCAAGGTGTTAACATCAAAACCATGTGTTAAAGTGGCTCCTTTGTAAGGAAATCCAAGGTGTGAAAACAACTTTCCTAACATCAAAACCATAGGGAAGAATGCAGACAGTACTTTTAATTTCCAAATTACAATCCAATTAAGACAGACATGAAAGATTTACAGAAACAAAAAAATACACAAAGACAAATGAACACTCGATTTACGTGGGAAAACCCTTTCGGGAAAAAACCCACCACACCAAGCTGAATCTCTTTGTATTTCAGTAACCAACAAATTACATACAATGCAGAGACACAACTCTTTGGTATCAGTTTTATAGTTGCTTCATTTACTGTTCAATCTATTTCAGAAATTCTCTCATAGATTTTATGCCAATCTAACTCAAAATGATTACTTCGAATCTTACCAGACTCTGATTTTATCCTCTGTTTATCCTTATCGGAAAATACCCATTGTAGAAAGTTTCCATTCCAGTGTAGATTTTTCCTTGCAGACAGTTCAGTTCCAACGTTGCAACTACTGCAAAAATCCAACCGCCAACCATTTGAATTTCGCTTCCTCTAATTGGTCCATGAGACACCACATAGGATAGTCATCACTCGGTCAAGGATGTTCAAAACGTATTCACATGTCGATGAGACACAAGCAATGTCTCCCCGATGCTCAAAGGCTTCATAGTCGATATTGCCATGAGTCATCCCTATCGGCAAGACGTTATACCGAGTTCACAAGTCGCATCGACCTCAGCATTCTCATCGGTGAGACAATTGCTATTCGATGAGACATCATACCGATGTTCAAAGTCACATCGAAATGTCCTACCATTGGCAAGACTTACCACTATTGCTGAGAGATCTTACCGAAGACTTCAAGTCACCTTGAGGTCACTTTTCACCAGGAGTCATACCGACAACATTCCACAGCATCAGTGAGACAAACGCCCATCGCCAAGAGTTCTTACCGAACCCTTACATTACCCCGAAGACCATAAACAATCGGCGAGACTTCAATAGTCACTGAGAGGTCTTACCGAGTGTTCAAGACTCTCCCCAATGACTCCTAGTGAATCGTTGTCGGCGAGACAACCTCCATCGCTAAGACTTCATGTCAAAGCAAATGTGTTACACTGATGATTCCAGTCACTGTGAGTCTCCCCAACATCCGCTAGGCACCCGATAAAAAACACATGTAGCTCTGTCGGTGAGACATTCCATATCGGTAATACTACATACCAACAATAAACCTTTCGGCCAAGTATCCCCGATAAATATGAGTGTATAACCATCGGTGAGAGAACCAACTGTCAGAAAGAGATCTTACCAAGTCTCCATGTCACAGCGATAGGTCCATTCGGCAAGACTGAAACAAGGTCACAGCGACCAAAGCATTTCAACAAAGATTCAAAATAGCTAGTCGGCCAGACATTAGTAATGTCACACTGACTTTTCCCTTCAGGAGTTACATGCCAGTAAGAATTGAGGCACATTTTCCAACATCCTTCCAATAAAATTTTGACTAAAACGCCTTGAGGATCTAGGGCCGTGATTTCATCTACAAAGGAGGCCACTTTAGGATCTTGTGAGGCTGCCTCTATTTCTTCTATGGTGACATTGCCTCTCTAATGATAAACCTTTCAAATGGATTAGGAATTTGTCTTTGTGGTATAGGTTCCCCTTGAGAAATATTTCCAAAGGGGTTGACATATTAATCATCTTGTGGAAAGGCCATTTCTTTTCTTTTCTTTTGTAACCTAGTCTTGACCATAAAAGACTTGCAAAAGGGAAATGGATGTGAGAGTGGTGATTGGGTATGATGTCTAATATGACTATGCAAAGGTATTCCTAAGGATAAAATTAAGATATGGATTTAGAGTGACAAAATGTCAAGATGTCAATAAGATGATGTCACAATGAGGTCTGAACTATGGTAATGTCTATGCAAGATGACTATATTTTTGGATTTTTAAGGATAAATGATGTCTAAGGATGATGCCAAGACAAGGAACCAAAGTGACAATAGTCAAATGTCAAGAATGCCACAATGAGATGAAATTCTTGAGAAATTTCTAAGGTATGCCAAATGGAATGCAAGTGTGAAAGGATGGTAGATGAAAATGGAAATACGATCTAAATTGATGACTAAAGGTATGGCTACTAAGAACCTTGTGGCAAAGCAAAATTAAAGGTTGCTTGACCAAACTAAGATAGCCAAAGTTAAAAATATGGTTTATCAAGACTTCAATGATGATGATGACTAAATGACAAGGTTTGACAAAGGTGGTCTCAAACTAGCCTTGTGAGTTGAGGGCCAACCTAGATGACGAAAGGACTAAAGTGATGGAAAGAGGTTGAAGTCAAAACAAATCTGATTTGGTCATTATGGAATAGTCTCAAGTCTGATAAGTTTTCCAAGACTAAGGTCTACAACAAGGTATATGCAACTAAAGGATTCCTTATGTTTTGCTTATGGTCAATTCAAGGTATGCAATGATGGATGGGTGAATGAATAATGGATGAAAATTCTGGAAAATTTGCAAGTTTGTGATCAAAGAATCAGGTAGTGCTCAAGATTGATCAGAAAATAGATTTGTTTTAGTTTCCCCTAAAATTTATGGTGATAGGAAATTGTGTTTTTTAAATTCTTAGTTGCAGTTCAGGAAAGTCACTTGCATCATTCTATAAATTGTGATTGTGGTTTTTAATGTCACAGTTATGGTTAAGGACAACCAATTGTGATTCACAGTACATGTTGCTTGGGTTTGACTGAGTTTTGACCAATTTGAGATGATTTTATGAAGTCTGATTTTGGAAAACACATAAAACAGTCTGAAAACACTTGTCTTTGTCTAGTTTGAATGTGTAAAATGTTTAAATTTACATGAAGACACTTATAGACAATGCACAACCTAGGCTTCTCAAGAGATACCACTTGCTAAATCCCCACTTGGATTTCTCCAACCAACCGAACAAGGCAAACAACTAGATATTTTGTGGCATTGGCTCCCCCTTACACGACACTCACTTCTTAGGCACACCAAATCTCATTCCCCAAAGAGGAATTTTTGCCTCTACACATGAATGGTGAAGACATGGCGTGGCTTCAGAATGACTGTTCCTACGCTAGCAAGTAAAAGGGATTTTAGCCACTAAAACAAATGTTTTTAATATTTGTTTTGAGGTTAATACACGGTTCTTATTCGTGAGGCAAGATTAGCTCCAAAAGGAGGACTTTTGACGTATCACATAGATACTGAGGGTGACACTCATCTGCATAAGACATCTACACTAGGTGATTGAAGACTTT
>VDFB02340308.1:0-17605 GCA_007258455.2 Sequoia sempervirens
CCTACCAACAAAATGGTTTTGTTGGAAGTTCTAAAGCAATTGGAGACATATCAGAATATCCAAAGGCCAAAACAAAAAGCAGTTGTCACTTTTCCATTCTTCATTGGCAATATGGAAGAGTCATATCCATCAGCATAGGCAGCAGAGAGTGCTCGACTAGAGATGCAAAAATATCCATTCATATCCTACAAGCCTAGAAATGACTTTGATCCACTCCATCACATTGGAACTGTGGACGGAGAGAAATACAAGCACAGGATAGACTTAGAAGATTTTTGGGCCAATGCAGCTGATGAGTATGATGTGAGGAAAAGACTATGGTCAAGATTGTCGTTGAATATGATAAGGGCGACAGAACTCTTCCGAGTACCTGATCAGCTGGATGATGATGGAGTATATGTGCAGCCGGGCTTCGATGAAAGGGAGCCACTTCCTCCTGTAAGGTGGTTTAAGCCTGAGTTGGGTGACTTGGCAACATTCATGCGGCCTGTATTCAAATATTCTCAATGGTGGATAGACCAGCAAGTGCAAGTTTTACGGCAGAGAAATGTGCAATTCACATATGAATTGATGGGTGATACAAAGTCCTGTTCCTTAAATGCCAGAGCATCAGATGCTGCCAACTTGAGAAAGAGAAAAGAGATTGATGACCCTGCAAAGCAGAATAAGAATAAAACAGTAGATGAAGGACCTTCTCAAAAGAAGCACAAATCCAGGCCCCTTCATTCGGCTACGTCCAGAAATATAGATGAAATATTAGCCATGGAAGAGGAGTCTTGGGAGCAAGTCAAAATTCCTTCTCCAATTAGAGATGTGGAGCCAATGCAATCGGAAGATGATGATCAACCTTCTCCTACAGGCACGGAAATTCTGGAATCAGACGATGACATAGACATCATGGATGAAAAATTTGAAGAGGGAATGATTTCCGCCCTCAAGGGAATCTAGGAAGATCCATCTGTGCAAGAAATTCAAGATATGCCAGAAATTCAAGATGTGCAAGAAGTTCAGGATGTGTAGGATGTCCAAGATCAACAAGAAGATGGAATTGAACAGTCAACCATCCCAGATTGGCTGAAAGAGACTAAAAATGAAGGCACCAATAGAGGTACCAGAAAAGGATGACACCGCAGACTTCTTGGCTAGGCTAGAGCAAACTGCCACAAGAAAGCAGGCCAAGAAATTTTCTGCCATATGAAGGGATGAGGCTAGTAATCGCACGGTGCAGATAGTAGTGCCTACAGTTGATAAATTCCAAGATGAGATTGCCCCGAACGAATATGCCATCACAACTATTGATATGGGTCCAACAACAAAAGGGCAAGAAGTTGAGGACTTGGATATTTTTATTGCTACCATCAAGTCTAGGCTGGATAAGGAAGTGTCGAAGAAAAGAGAGTATAAAAGAGCGATTGAGTGTCTAAAAGAGTATATCCAGCATTTAACCAGGCCACTCAATCAAGGTGACCAATCGGCACCTCCACTTCCAAACTCTCAACAGGAACTAGTTGGAAATTTTGAAGAAGAGTTGACTACAATCAGAGAAGCTAAGGACTGGATGGCTGGAAAGAAAGATGAGGCGATGGCATTCGCGGAGAAGCTGGCATATGTGTATGAGCAAACTTCCTTTTTGCTATCACGAGTTACAGACTTAGCAGAAGCATGGGATGGCCTCCAAGATATTCAAAGTAAAATTATCCCATGTCTTCGAGAGTTAAAGGGCATCTCGAAGCAGAGGTTGATTGATGATAGGATTATTGAAGTTGGAGCTGCATATGATTTCAGCGGCTGGTATTACGCACTGATTTCATGAGGAGAAGTCCTAGAAAGGGTAAAGCAAGATGGCGCCAAAGTTGAAGAGCAGGCAAAGGAGATTCGGAGTAAAATTTATCAGATGGCTGCAGATATGCTCGACAAAGATATTGTCCGAAAGAAACACTTGCAGCCACAAAATTTAAAAGAACAAGTTCAAAGAATTTTCTCCACCACCTCTGGGCCAATCATGAAGGAAAATTTTATCAAGGCATTCAGCATCATGACCGTCAGAGATGCTTTCTTGCTGCATGAATCAAAATGGACAATCACTTTTGCAAAATGTGCTGAAAGTTTGGACTTGCTTGAATACAACGTCAATACACTGCCGGACATTGCCATGGAGGAAGTTAGCCTAATCGTGTCCAGGTTCACCGAACGTGGTGCTTTGCGAGTGGATAAGGATGCAACTCCCGATGCCTGAAGTTTTCTCCAATTAACTGATTGATGTTTAGGAAACCCTAATTAGGGTTTAGTTATGTTGAATTTGGGCCGTTCATCTCATTTTGATCTTGGCCATTCATTGTAATCTGGGATTGCTATATAAACCCCTTCCCCCTCCCCCCCCCTCTCTCATTTCATTAGAAGAAGGGTAGATATCAGGAGATTAATAGAGAATTAGAGATTAGAGCATTAGAAGAGATTGTAGAGAATAAGAGAGAGAGTTTTATGAAATTGATGCAAAAGATTATCTTGATAATAAAGTTCATAATGCATGAGGTGCTTTGAATCCTTTCATTGTCAAATAGTTGCATGGTTACATATTTCTCTTCCTCGTCTAGTAGATTTGAATTAGAATTTCATTTAAATGTATGTTAAAGAGAATGATAGATTGATAACAAGGGTTAGCGAAACTTAGCTCATACTTTCTTTGAGTGAATGCTTTTCATTCAATGCGTAAAGTTAGACTGAGCTTTATCGTGGATGCTTCAACGTTTACTTCGAATAATGTTGTTCTATTGATGGTATTGTTCGTGGTGAAAAAATTTTAAGCACAAATTCCAGAAGATTGCACTTGCTTTGTGTAGTTGTCGTTTAACGTGGTGAGACAAATTATTGTTTATTTAGTTTCACTTAATCCTTGCCGTCTCTTGATTTCGTAGGAATAGCATAAGACTCCTAAACCCTTACTCTTTTTCACTTTTTTTTATCTAAAGTCAGAAAATTCCAAAATGATACTGCATTCGCGTCTTTGCTTTTCTAAGTAACTTGCAAAAGTAAATCCCTATTGTGCCCCCGGCATATCACATCAACCACAGAGCTTATCCACAATTAAATTAAACATTGGAATTGCCGTATGATCTTTCTTGCAATCTTAGCATACGAGGTAGTTTTTCAAGAGGGGATACAGTGTCTTTGATACTTTATTCTAGAATGTTTGTTGTGTCATAAAACACGCATCAACAGGACCATACCCTCTACCCCCCAATTTTTCACTAGGTTGGGGAAGAGGAAATTGTAATTGTCTAGATATGAAATTTATGATGATGATTTTCAAAGACAATCATCATAAATTCATGATAGTTATTAGTTAGTAGCTAGCTATTGTATCTAGTATCCACCATCCGGCTTCGCATGAGGATGCCATTTTGTAAATCCATATGTATTCAAGAATCAAATGTAATAGTAAACTCTTCCTCATGGTTTCTTAGACTCATTTTAGTACTTTTTAAGTTGTCGAGTTTTTGCCGAGTCAAAAATTTTGGGATTGCCGAGTACTCTCTGAGTCCAAGTCTGCAATCTATGGTTTTCATAAAAAAATTGTCCTAATTGGAAACTGAAATATGCCCCTTAATTTTTCCTTGATTTTTAATATCAATTACAATTGCAACACGCACCCGTTAACGTTAGCTCCAAAACCAAAACGATGCGGAATAGTAACTCTAACCAAGAATGCGCCCTAAGACCATTGAAGGAGGAGGGGCGGGCATATGGTCAAAGAATCCCTACGATCTAAATAACTCAAAAGTTAAAACTGATTACAACTGTAAGTGAAAAGATAAAACTCAACGCCAAGAATGTTCACCAAGATCCTTGGAAGGCGAGGTGATAGCATATGGCAAAGTACTTATTACAAAACTGAAATAAACTTAGGTGGTGAACAAGCCATGAAAGATTTTCGCACAACCACCAATTCAGTGGGGGGAAAGAATTACAAAACAAACTAATTCATCCGCTGCGGTGGGCATCCACTCGTGAGTGGGAATCGCTACTTTTCAGTGGGTACAAAGAGAGATTAACAGGTTCTTTTTCCATACTGGCGGTAAACCATCCAGGGGTTACAATGTTAGAATTAAAACATAAAGTAAATGCTGAAATAAGAATTATTGGAACAATACTACTGTTACCAACATTTACAATGAGCGTATTGCAATGAATTTACAATAGAAATCTGCTCCAAACTTCTGCAAGAATTATACTATACTTTTGATCACAAATGTGAGTTGAAAGACCAAAGAAATATAGCATGTAAAGAGAATAACCAGGTATGATATTAAGACCAGCAAACTGAGATAATTAGACCAGCAACTTAAACTTCCCCTAAACTGTTCATATCATCATCCAAAATGCTTTTATTCCCTCCAAAATGAATGCACATGAAACTAGAAGCATAGAACGTCCAAGAATTATAGCATAACATGGAATGAGTCAAGTCTGATATGGAATGCCATCAACTGAAAAATACAGACCAGCAAACTGTACATCACTGAAATACTCATAACTCTTTTAAATTACCTCTGAATGAGCTGAAACGAAGTGCAATGGCTCTCAAGAAGGATGGCGCCCAACTTGCAATGATTAAATAGCATCAAACTCCCTTCAATTATTTGGCACAAACTTCAATGCCCTCTTAAATGGTACAGCCTAGCTGGGAAGGGCAATTTTGCATTATAAAAATAAATACTTTGAATTAAATTCTGCTCTTTTGTGGGAAGGGGCGCCCGTGTACTAGGAATCAATTTCTTCAATACCCAGAAGCACATAAAAATCATACAAAAAGCTGTTAATGAAAACCTCCTTCAGCCATGATATAACCAGCAAACACAATTCTGAAAATTATTATCAAAAACTACAAAATCTTCAACTTTGAAGCTCAATGTGCACTTCTGGATGAAGCACACTCTCAATCCACCATCTAGGGAACCATAGTTTCAAGCCCGAAGAATGGAGTAAATTTGCTAAGCTTTCCTTTAGCCGGATTCTGGATTTCAAACCAGCAGCATAATGATATCATAAACCAAAGATGAACAAAAATGTTGGAGCAAGGCTTGTTTTTATAATTTTAAAGGTGACTGTTGGCTCTTCAGCTTCCAACTTATTTCCCTCCAAAGGGGATGCCTATTTCACCTTTGAAATATTTTTAATTTTTAAAACACTTTATTCCATCTTAACTAGGCGTCCAAACTTCAAGGCACAAAATACTTTAGAAAATATAAAATATTTACTTCATGAAGTGTTCCCCCTTCATGTCCACCTTTTAAAACAACTTAAATTAATGCACTAGGCCAAGGGGTCAACTTGAATTTAAAACATTAATGCCTTGAAATATACTATTTCTCCAAAAATTACACTTTTAAAGCCAAAACCAGAATAACTCAACTGCTCCAACAAAAGAACTCACTGAAGTGTTGCCAACTAGACCACTGCCAAAATTAAACTTACTAAAAATAGCCAATGTCAAAAATAGTAAGTTCATCACAAAACCAACAGAAAGCAGAACTGAGCTGGAAGCAAGACTTATTGAAAGTGGAAACCCTAAATTTGCACATCTGAGTAGCCTACTGATTCTTGGAAATAGGGCTAAATCCAAAATGAAGAGCATATGGCTAAAAAATGGGACATTACAAAACCTGTGAGCCATCTTCGAAGTTTTAATATGGAAAAGTAAAATTGAGAACAAGTTATAGTGGTCAATTACTATCAAGGGCAGAATTGAATAGCAAATTTTTTGGCTGAAAAAGGCATTTAACTATCAAATTTTGCTTTAATTGAAAGTAGAGACATTAACGAATGACATCTTGCTAAGTTCATCAATGATGACTACTGCCACGAATATGTTTCCATGTAAGTTGTTGTACATAATGGTTGTTTAAAGGCACCTATAAGGTGTTTTAGGGCAGATGAAAGTTAATGTAACTAGTAGCACATGTCAACATCATATGGAGCATTGAGTTTACCATTTCATTATGACAGGGAGTAAACGCTTCAAGTCACTGGTAAGTTTTATGGACTTATCAAGAATTGTGAGGATGTGCTTATGGATTACATTATTCCTTAGGGTGTTTTCTTTTGAGGCTCCTATTTGTGTGTTATGGATTTTGGTGGTGTTGTTCTTATGGCTAGAAGTAGGAGATCTTAAGACATTTTACACCTAGGACATGTCTTAGATCACAGACTAAAGAAAATCTTCAATTGCTCTAGTGTGGAACTTGAAAGGATTAAGGAAATTCTTGGTGATGGGATAGAAGATTATGACTCCTTGCATGTGCTTTAATATTAGAGTACTTAAGGAAAAGTTGTTGACAAAGAGGGGTGTGTCACCAAAGGTGAGGGTAGCCTTTCTGAGCTTCCTCAAGCCATGTCAAAAGGGGAAGGAGTTGAGGCCGCATAGCAAAGAGAATCATCTTTAGGCACTGGTAGAGCTATGCGGTGATGGTTTCTATGTGGAGGCATTACAGCGTGAAGACGAAAGTGCCCTCAAGGAAAGAGATGTGCGGGGCCCTAATAGAATTTTGTTAGGACATGCAACAATCAAGTTAGTTAAAATTTGGTGGTCTCACAAAGACACTGTTCTTTAAGATTTGAGAGGCTATACAATTATTATTAGAGAATGATGAGCTGGTTTAATTGGTCGAGCATGTGAAGATTATAAAAGGTCTCAATGAAGAATTGAAGTCAACGCAGGGCTTGGTTGTGGCCATGGTTCATGCAATGGATTTTACGATAGGGCATGCGACCGTTGGTAAACAGTGCCAACAAGCATTGGTATGGCATGGTGGGGCCTATCACAGCTTCCTTAGGGAGCTGGTGGATGTTTTCTCTATGGTTTTCCGTATCCATATTTTGATAGTCAGGCTGTAATGTCCGACTCACATACCTTCTTTGGATTTAGGCCTATTTTGGAAACTGTAGGCTGTCGAAGTAGAAATCAGCTCTCTTCGTGACACCGCCACTACGTCAGAGGATTTTTCAGTGATTTACTATTTATAGCAGTTTGTTATTTTTAGCAAGTCTATCTTTTGGCAGTATCTATCTAGCAACAATTCAATCCTTTGCAGTTCAGTGTTCAGTTTGGCTTTCCGATGGTTTTGAAGTTAACTTACTATTTTTGGCATTTGCTATTTTTAGTAAGTTCATTTTTGGCAGAAACATCATCATCAACTTGGTTCAGTTTGGCATTTGTCAGTTTGCTTTTTTAGGCAACCATCAGCTAAAATTAGGCATTGTATTTGGTTATTCCTTGGATCGAAGTTTCGCACTTAGAATATTCTCAGGCTCGAAGTTGTTCACGCCTAGGCTTGATGACTTCGTTGTTTTAAAGAAGGGGACATAGTTAGTCAAGTGAGCATTTAATTGTCAATAAAATGCTTTATTGTTGTAATATGAAACGGATGCCTAAAGGGGAAGTTGAAATGATATTTTAATATTTCAAAAGAAAATGCTTAAAGTGGTTCCTTTGGAAGCCAGCCACCAACTTCTTGAATTTGAAGAGTTCCTTTGCATCAATATTTTTATTAATGATATCATCCAAAATGACAACTTGTTTAATGCCGAGGGATGCTTACCTCCTAGTTCCAATCCAATTTCGTGTTTGAAAGATAACACCTAGTTGGTATTATTGCTGCTTCTCAATCAGACTAGCAGATTGTGCTTCAAAATTGGTGAATTTTGGTGAGAACTTCAGTTTTTATGTTGCTGGTGTATACACAGCTGAAGGTGGTTTTCATTTACAGCTTTTGGTATGAATTTATTTTGGTTATGGGTATTTGATCATTGCATTTCTATGATAATGGTGACCATATTTGGAGGTTTTCAGATTTTAATTCCAAGTTTTTGATTTTTCCAAGAGAAATCGCCCCTCTACAAGGCCGTACCATCTCATGAGTGCTTTGGGATTCGTGCAAGAATAATATCTTGAGTTTTGATGCAGTTTTGTAGTTTGAGTTTGGGCGCCATCCTCCTAGAAGGTCTTTGCAAAACATTCCAGCTTATTCGGAGGTATTTAGAAGGAGTTGTGATCATTTTTATGAGTTTGTTGTTTGCTGATAGACATTTCCAAATTGCAGATTTTTATATCAGACTTGTTAGTTTTTGATATAATACTGGTTTGAGCTTCATTTTTATATCATTATTGTATTGTAAGAGTTAGAGGAAGTGTTACTCTATCCATTGATGGATTTGGAAGCATATCTTTCTTATTTGCAGCTGTTTAATTCATTGTAAAGCTGATTAGTAGTACTAACAGCTATTTATTTTATTTGCTGCAATTAGTTTAAATTTCATACTCCCACGATTGAGTGGTTGAGTTTAAATAATCATCTTTCTTTAATTGTAAGTTTCCCCCCACTAAATAAGTGGTTGTGTGGATTGTATTCCCCCCACGTTAATAAGTGGAAGTGAGGATTTAAATGGCTGGCTTGCCGCCTTTAATAATGTAATAATCTTACCCACTGAATAAGTGGAGTATCCCCACTACTTGTGGATGCCTGCATCAACAGATGAATTGTAATTTCAGTTCAGTTTATTCCTAATGATCCTCTGACCATATGCTATCACCTCGCCCACACTGGGATCTTGGTGAACATTCTTGGTTAGAGTTACTTTCCATGTTGATTTGCATTTGGAGCTATTACTATCGGTGATTGATTAGTTACTGATTTATTGATTGCAAATTTTGGGGAAAAATTAAGGGGAATATTTCAGGGAGTAGTGTTTATTGGGTGTAGCTTTTGTTTGTGTTTATGCTCCCCATTGCTTGTGGATGCCTGCATCAGCAGATGAATTGTAATTTCAGTTCAGTTTATTCCTAATGATCCTCTGACCATATGCTATCACCTCGCCCACATTGGGATCTTGGTGAACATTCTTGGTTAGAGTTACTTTCTATGCTGATTTGCATTTGGAGCTAACGCTAATCAGTGATTTGTTGCTGATTTGTGTGTGTGTTGAAATTTTTAGGGAAAAATTAAGGGAATATTTCGAGGGGTAGTGTTTATTGGGTGTAGCTTTTGTTTGTGTTGTTATATAATGGTTCTGTTTTAATGTTATCTATAGATACTTATTCTGTTCTTGCAAGGGTTGTTTATGAGGGTTTTGGCTGTTATATAGCATCTCGTGCTTTTAGTTGCAGGGCTGGAGCTCCTTAATAGATCCCCAATATGTTAACTAAAAAAGATGCCAAATCTTAACCATCATGGCATGCCCTTAATGGCAATATGGAATTTGAGGTAAATTTTGGGGCAGAGCTCATAAAAGACAAGGGGGCAGACTTGGCTTCTTGAAAAAGGTTACAGGTGACTATACATCAAGGTTTCCTCATGGTGGAAAATAACAGTGAGCATTGGTCCAAGCATTGGCATAAGTGCAATCCCTACCTCTAGGTGTCACCATAGCCACTACAAGGTGCCCTGCCCATTGGATTTGAACTTAGGTCTGTGGTGTGAAACTCCTCATTCCTCACCACTAGATCCAAACCCAACATAAATTACTTTATTATATGTTCATAAATTATTTATTGTTAATTTACTTATATATTAAATTGTTTACATAGATGATAAATTGCAATTTCTTTTACAAAAATAGTTTTTCAAATAATATATATTATTTTAGCTGCTGTCCTTCCACAATCCCCAAATTTTGGGAAAAAAATTGCCGTCCCCAAAACCCATCCCCCCATTCCCCTGTTCTAAAACTATGTGGGTTATTGCTATATTAGTATATATAGACTGGCCTCGTTTTTAGCCACTTCATAAGCTGCTTTTAGTTTGGATTCTATTGTACATATTGTTTTAGATTCCATGGATAACCCTTTATAAAGAGGATCTAATCATTTACAAAATGACAGTTTCAGTTGAAATACCAGTTCCTACAATCACTATGTAATAAATTAATGAACACAAATGTACTCATAATATAAGATGTCAAAGTACCTGTTCAAAGACAGAAATGAGTGACCCCACTTAAATTTGCTCAGCAAAATGTTGGCTGTTTCTTCCTCCCCACTGAAGGCACAGGAAATTGCATTTCAATGAGCAATGCTGCAATAGCATATGTATAATAACACTAATAATAAAAGTAAAAATAAACCAATCCATAACTAATTTCACATTTTCTTTTGACCAAAATCAAATCAATATTATTTTTCATGAAACCTCAACTATATTTGATAAAAATTATCAGTGAAGCCAACTAATTGTCACAATCACCATAAGCAACAATGGATACTCGCATCCTTATATGATCATACCTAAGTTGGTGAACTGGAATCAGGCATGGATATAGGTACTTGGGTATGGTACAGCATTATGACAAAAAAGAGATTTGAGGTTGGTGCAGTCTGGGTATGTCAGTGTCCATACAAAAAATACATAAAAATCGTAAACATATACATATTTGAATCCAAAAATCAGAACTAAGCTCAAAATACCACATATCATGCATATGCTAAACAAACCTACTATAAAAATTACAAATACGGCATACTAATTCAATATCAATTTGTCAAACTCAAATGTCATGATTGATATTGAATATATTTTATATTATTTCAATATCAAATACCATGAATTTTTTCTTTTTACCTTTTAAGACAAAACATTCAACTTTCAACAAAATTAGTGATCCTTGTAATTAGAAGGGTTCTCCACCATTCCAACAAAATCACATGTGCTATGGTAGTACACTGCTATGACAAAACATCTATTTTTCTCTAGAATGGTTTATAAGATATTAAAAAACCATTTCCAATTGTCCATAATATTGAATCTGTTCTCTTCTTAGATGACAATATTCATTGGTGTGATTATACACTTAAATCACTTGGTAGTTGTTTTTTTTAGCGAGGGTGGGTGCAGCTTACGGCCCGCATATAACCCCCACTGCCGATAAAGCTTTTACGTGATAGCCAGCGATGCTGGCCGAGGATACACCAACCCGGTACCACGGTAAAGAGTCCGAACCATGGTGGAAATACCTTTCTGAGGGAACACCTTAACCAAAGCTGAGCTCGGACCGGTATACGGTAGTTGTTGAGCATCTATCCAAGTGTCCCATTTATAGTCCTGTCTCCTACATTATATTTCAACTTGAACTTTAGAATGGAAAATATATGAATAAAAAAACATTATAACTTTAATGCTTATACCCACCAAGATTTGACCCAACCTCCTATACCATAAAGGGATTTTGTTTTGATCAATACGTTTGACAACTCAGTGCAATTTAGAAGTGTCGCCAAAAGGAAGTGTGTATGATGGATGTACAGCTTGTTATCTTCTTTCTTGAAGTAGAGGAAGAATACTAAAAGAGTGCTCAAATGTTGACTATTTTAAAGTTTCTATGTTCAGGGACAATGGCCCAAATAGGCTGGAGCTTTCTTTTATATCTAGGCTGTATAGTTGGCAGTCACTGCAGAGAATAGTTCAAGCAGCTGCAAAAAAATTCGATAATGGCAGAGAACAGTCCCGAGTGGCTGAAAATATATTTTTGTTTGTGTTTCTATTACTTATGAACATTGGTTTTTAGCTTGATATTCACGGTTTAGGGCACATATTTTATGGTCAAAAGTCAGAAGAAATCAGTCTAAATGCATTGAAAATGATGTTAACCACCTAGAATTGCCTTGGAATCACCTCACCGCAGCTGAAATTGCCTGGGTATGTGCAGGTACATTTCCAAAGTAATCTGGCTGGAAATATTTGTGCCCTGGTTGAATCCACAGGCAAAACGAATCATACCCTGAATTGTCTAGGGTTTTGGATGATTCGGCAACTAAGGATCATACCATAAAAAATTCTTTGAATTATTGTCCAACATGCCATACATCAAAATCATTTGTTACCTTGACACTGTAGACAAATTTTGGCATTCACTGAATGTGCCTTACATGATATTGAAACTATAAAACTGACACCACAAAATGTAACAGATATAGATCACTTCCATCCCAAGCTAGGAAATACAGTCATTGTATGAAAGCATAGGCATGTGAACATTTGAAAACTTGGTCATCATTTTTTTCACTTATCTTGAGATCCTTTTGAATCAAAGATGTGGATACAATGACACAATTTGCAGTTCCTCCATGGACAATTAATGTGCATTCATATGGAAGGCATTTGTTGTTCATACATAGTTCTTTTAAGGCAAGTAGTTTATAATTTAATATGAGGACCAAAAACTATGAAATACAAATAAGATATCTAATGGTTTAATCAAATGTTATAATCTGTATCTGGTTGACTACACTGGTACCAAAACCTGTCAATTTGTCAATTGTAATTGCCCTTATTTATTTATAGATTAAAAAATATAGCATTTATTTTTCTGATAAATATTGTTTCCTTACCTGCCTTTGTTTATTAGCTGCATGATGATAAAAGGGGTGAAAATTAAATTCTTCAAAAGGCCAATAAGATAGTATTAAAGAAACATACATAGGTAGGACAATTGTCCCTGTTCATTAGTGCAACTATCGTGACGTTTCCAACACAAAGAAAAGAAACCAATATGGCGTGGAATATTTGCATTAATCAGTTAAGATAACTGAAGATTACCTACTTGCCTTCTTTGAGCTTCAAAATTCATAAGGCCCATCTTCATTATAATTTGAACATTTTAGAAGTGGAGGTACAGTAAACTCCCAAAATACAAAGTGTAGCTGGGAATTATGGCACCAAAAAACCCCAGAAAATGTTTTTTAGGCTCTGTGCCATCTGGCAAAGAACTGGTGTAGCACAATTTAATGAACGGTTGATGTTGACCCATCCAATCCATGCCAAGCTGAGTGAATTTGTACAGTTCATTCTGCAACTGTTTATCAAATACAGGCAGAAGGCCAGCCCTATTAATCATATGATTCCATTTTTGCTGATCTAAAACCCCTCCAAATATGAGTCACAACTGCATGCAGCTTCAAGAGTGGGCATATTCCAAATAGCTAGGAAAAGAGCTAGGATGTAGATGTCAATAGAGATAATGAGGGAATATATTTTCCTTTGGGAATGTAGCCACAGTGCAGTTTGGCTCGATTCTCTCTGTTCAGTCTATTGATTGGGTTGGTGTCCATCCAGAAAACGAAATTTGAAGTTACAGTCAGAAGTAATTATTTTGTCACATAATTGTAGGCACAACTTGCCCTCCAAAACATATCAATTTCCAAAAATTACACCTTAACCTCCATGGGATTAATCAATTTTGCTATTTTATTTCTCTTTTCTTACAAAAAGGTCAAGCTGATTTCAGCACACAATTTGGCTCTTCCTAGTCATCACTAACCCACTAAAGGGCTCTATATTGATGTCAACTGCTCTCATCTTGCTGCTCTTATCGATTTCACAAAAGCTAACAAATCAACTGAATTTCCCAGAATATATTTTCAGAAAGCTTCCTGCTTGATATTCTTGCACACTTGACTTTTTGCCTCTATTCATCAAGTATCATACATCCTCCACTGTAATAATACTATTAATTTCTTAGCACCTTACTTTTCCAAGTATTTAAAATTTTGAGCTCGGCTTCTCCATACCAAGTACCAACTTGCCTTTAGCTCTCAATTCAGAACCTGCGACCTCAACATTTGTTGTTATTTGTCACTAGTATGCTCTAAAGAATATCTTGGAATCTTATGTCCTCATCCAACCACTACTGCCACACTGTTTCATATGGCACTAAGTCATGTTCTCCCATAAATGCATCTCTTGTTAAAGGTTAGAATCAATGTTACTAATCTTTTCCTTTGACATAGTGACTACAGTTCTCTTCATTAGATCTGCTTCAAGAACTACCTGCAATACCCCTACGCTTCAGCATCCTCAGAATATTCTGCTTCATTGCTTTAACTTGAATTTTCAATTTTCTTAGAGCCCATTTATCTAAACCAAATGACTAACAAAATTAAAAGGAGTAACTTAACACCCTAATGTCATTCATAAATTGGAATTTATAGGGTATAACACAAAAAAGGGGTGACACCTTATCCTTGTCTGCTCACGTTGACTCTTGAAAAACACCTTGATCCCAGATATAATGTTTCACCAAATTTATTGCTTTCACCTCCTTGTACACTTTCCAACATGAGATGAGAATAGTAGTTCTTCTGCACCTGCATTGATCTATGCATAGCATAAGAGAATACCTAGAACTATTAGTTGTCCAGAATAAATGATCTCTCTATTCTAGCATATTATTGACTAGGATTGGGATACTCCAATTCTGCATACTCGTAATGGTATGTCAGAATGATTACAATTTATAACAATATGCTCTAATTTAAAATATTATATATGTAATACTTGATAAAGGTCATCATCTGTCACCATTCTTTCTTATATTAAAGCTAATCATCAAAAGTAAGAATAAATTGAAACACATCATTAACAAGAAAATGAATAGCCTTAAGGGAATCACAAGAGATCACAATACAAAAAAATTGATTGCCAATAGACATCTAGTCTATTTTACCTGAAATGCAGATACATGTAGTTATTAATGTCCTACGTTTCATATACATTGAAGTAAACTGTCAAAAGTAAATTATAAATTGAAATATATCCCGCAAACAAGAGTATGACAGAACGTAAGGATTCTGAGGATTCATGTCATACAAATGTAATTGGAAAGAGGTTACTGATCTAAGTTACTTAACATGTAAAGTCATCTTAGGTTTCTAAACATTTGTAGTTTCATAAACATCAGTTTTCAAAAGTTTCGTATGTTAGATATACCCATGCACACCCAACCCCAACAGTTTCACTGTAGTACTGGATCCACTTTTTGGCATCAAGGGCCCTCCCCTTGACTGTATCTTGGGTTATGGAGACACTTTACTAGTTTTATCTCTGCCACAAAATGTTCATCAATCATGTATATTAGATGATTGTCTAGTTTAGTCCCCTCAGCCCCAAATATTGCCCTATCAACATTTTTAGATCTTGCATTGGTCCTTTTGCATTTGCAGACAATAATGTCATTGATTCTTTTGGACCAAACCTTGCTATAGCAAATCTGACAACACTGATCTCCAATTGTCTGAACGTGGTTTCCAATTTGGTCTTGATCAGCTCCACGCTTCATTGAGGAGTCCTTTGCTAATAGAGATATTTGTACTTGTACAATATTTTTATGGATTAGGGTTTAACCACTTTAGGTTTACTCCCTCCTATTTTATTTACGTATCTATAGTGCAAAGTGTTTAGTTGCTTTTCATGTATGTATAGTTCTCTCTCTAGAAAAAAAAATGCAAAAAAGTAATATGATTAAGCATACTTCCATACCATATAAATAATGCTGCTGCTAACGCTTCCACACATGACAACTCACATGGTCGACCATAGTTCACTGGATTTGCAGCTACCAGCCAAGGTACTGTTGCACCAAATAAAACTTTTAGAAAATAAGTCATTAAGATAGTTATATAGGGTGCAATATTTTGATGCAAATAAAATTTAGAAAGATTGAAGTAGACTTTTTTTTTTCTTTTCTATCTTAAAAGAAAATTATTATATTGATATAAAGGTCACTTAAAAAACCCTGTAAGGAAAGCCAGTTTCACATGACAGGGCATATCACAAATAAAGAAAGAAAGAAATTATATCGAAGTCCACGAATGACCAAGAATAGGTCTAAGGGTCTGGAACATACATCATTTACAATAACAAACAACCAGGGAAAAATGGGGCAACATAGACTCAAAGCAAATACAAATGGCATTATAAAGAGGAGACTGCAAAAAGCTGAAGAGCTAAGTAAATATTAAAACAACTTACTAGAGCAATATTGACAGCACAAAGAGAACAGCTAAGCATCCAAAAGAACTTTATGGCAGTTAGCCTGCCACATGCCTTATAGTTGGGAGGATGAGAGTGGATGCAGTGATGTTTAGTCCCTGCAAGAGCCTTGTGGTTTGTCTTTCTTCCTTTGATATCATGTTGATTTCAGTTCCAGGTAGCAGCTTCAGTCATGAGTTGGGATTCGAAGGCTTTTGTATGTCATTCTTCACTTCTTGGAGTTGCAGCAGTCTGAATAAGACCCACATGATTGATGTCTTCTGGTTGCAACTTGCTGCTCTCTTTTGCAAGCAACTTGGCAGGTAGACTTCACTGTTTTCAGAAACTACTCAATGGCTTCAATGCAACTCTAGAGGTTCAAAAATCCTGCCTGGAAGTTGACACATCCTATCTAATATTGTAGATATTCCTTCAGAATATTTTGATTTTGATTTTCTTTATGGTCTTCATCATAAGAGACGAGAAATGATACATTTCTGGAGTAATGCATTTTCCAGCAGCATTGTCTTTCCATCATCTGAGCTAATCCTTGAAGGCTATCATAAATATTGGCCAATGCTATGGGAATAGAAGGGAATAGAAAGGTGATTATCTTGGTTGTTTTTCCTTTTTGGCAGAGTGGGTGGAGAAAGGGATTGTTACAGAATCGATGTTGTTGTGTATTAATCAAGAGGAACAAGAGTTCCTTATATAGAGTACAAGATACGATGTTTCTAAAAGAAACAATCGTTAAGTTAGAAAAAGCAACGACAAGATGACCATTACGACATAAATAGAAAGATATTATTCTAATACCCTCCCTTAATGGTCATCATTCTAACTACCCAGAGAGAATAGAGAAGGGTACCCCCTTCTTCTCAGAACGTTGTTGCAACAAAAGACAAGAGCCTGCCACTGACTCTGCCACTTGAGAGGAGTCTACCACCAACCCTCCCAGAAACTGCAGAACTTCTGGAAATAACAACACCAACCGTCCAACATGAAGTTGGAAAACTGTCCCTCCCTGTACCCAGAGACATACCGAGAACAGCTGCTACGATTTTGAGGAAAAATCGGCAAACCCTCCAATCTTCTGCAGATGGACATGATGCCCATAACAGACTGCAAGAAGCCGGATGTGCAGATGGTCGCCCCAATTGCGACCAAGAAATTGACTACACCAAACCACGATTTTTGAGGAAAAAATCGCCAAACCCAAGATTACAAATCATCGTTTTTTCGGACAAAACGGTAAAAACCAAAGAGCCCTCCTGAATGACAAAAACCCTAACAAGGGTATACAAGAGAAAAACTCTTAATTTTTGAGGACAAAATTATAAACCCTCTCGGAACCCAGAAGATAGATTTTTTTTTTCTTTTACGGGACAAAAAAAATTTAAAAACCCAAAACATCGATTGTCGGCTTAAAAAACAGAGGGTTTGGAACCCTAGCCGCCAAAAATCAGAACAAATCTACACAGAAACCGAGGCATGAAAAACGAAGCACCCAGAAAAATCTGAAGGCAACCCAGTTAAGATCTCGAAAAACCCACAAGGAATCTATAATAAAAAAAAAAATCGGACATGAACCAGAGGGTCAAAACCCTAGCCGAAAACGCATAAACCCTAGGCCGCCATGAATAAACCAGAAAGCGCAGAAAAAAAAATCTGCAAAATGCAGCCACCAAAATGAGGGAAAAAACGCGGCCAACAGAGAGGAGATCCGCGACTGGAAGGAGATCAAAACGCGAGCCAAAAGAGCCTGAGAAAAATGCGTTCAAAACACAAAATGAGACACAAACAAAAGC